>JAFLJL010010144.1:7997-15497 GCA_018398815.1 Conus ventricosus
TATATATATTAATATATAATATATATATACATACATATGAATACATATTGTGTATGTATATATATACAATATATACATATATATATATATATATGTGTGTGTGTGTGTGTGTGTGTGTGTGTGTGTACAGAGAGAGAGAGAGAGAGAGAGAGAGAGAGAGAGAGAGAGAGAGGGAGAGAGAGAGAGAGAGAGAGAGATGGATAGACAGATAGATACACACACATATCTCTCCATCACGCACACACACACACACATACACACACACACGCGCGCCCGCGCACGCACTCACGCGTGCACACACACACATACACACACTCACGCATGCATGCACTCGCGTAGAAGTCCATTGTCCTCTCTCTCTTCTCTGTTATTTCTATTTTCCTTTTTAGGGTCTCCTTCTTTTCCCCCTGTTTGTTTCTTTCTCTCTCTCTCTCTCTCTCTCTCTCTCTCTCTCTCTCTCTCTCTCTCTCTCTCTCTCTCTCTCTCTCTCTCTTTCTCGCTGTGTGTGTGTGTGTGTGTGTGTGTGTGTGTGTGTGTGTGTGTGTGTGTGTGTGTGTGTGTGTGCGCGTGCAGGCGTGAGTGCGTGTGTGCGTGCAGGCGTGAGTGCGTGCGTGCGTGCGTGCGTGCGTGCGTGCGTGCGTGTGTGTGTGCGTGTGTGTGTGTGTGTGTGTGTGTGCGTGCGTGCGCCCGCGCAATAACGTGAAAACATGTATTGTACTGTGTATATATGTGTTATGGTATATATGTATGTGTGTGTGTGTGTGTGTGTGTGTGTGTGTGTGTGTGAGAGAGAGAGAGAGAGAGAGAGAGAGAGAGAGAGAGAGAGAGAGAGAGAGAGAGAGAGGAAGTGTTGCTCTGACGTGGTATGTCAGTACCACCATAGCTGCTGCTAGCCCAGCTACCATCAATGTGATTGGCACTGCCTAGCGTTTATCTGAAAACGTAACGATGTGGATGGTGATGAAAATGTTGAGAGGACGATTCCGTCTTTCTCGTTTTTAACAGTAATGGTATTGGAAGTTCCCATGATTTGGGTCAGTTACTGTAACTTCAGTCGCTGCTATATAAACTACATAATTTATATTGTTACTGTCGCTGCAGTTATAAACATCACCAAACTCCTCGTCATCTGGTGTTCGCAGGAATCGTGCCTACCATATCTGACGAGCAGACGATGGCTATTCTTGGGATGCTGGAGAACGAACGCATCATTTTCGAAAGAGTGGATTTGAAACACTCCCTGAATGGGACCTTGGATGGCTACAGAGAAGGTTTGTTGGATACTTTATTTTTGAGGGATTACTTGAAAAAAAAACACACCTGAACATGGCAGTAACTTGCACATCCCTTGCATTTCCAGACTCGAATATGAGATAAAGTTTTAAATTGTGTTTGAACTCCAGAGTCATCTAACACAGCTTACAGCTGTGTCATGTTCATAGTACTGTTATGCATCTTGGTAAAATCGTTTATGATTATTGTTTTGCATTACAGGGAGAGATAGAGATGAGAGAGCGAGACAGAGAGAGATAGAGAAGAGAGAGAGAGAGATAGAGAGAGAGAAGAAGAAGAGAAGAAGAAGAAGAGAGAGAGAGAGAGAGAGAGAGAGAGAGAGAGAGAGAGAGAGAGAGAGAGAGAGAGAGAGAGGGATCAACCTAAATATTATGGAACAAAAAACCATTTGGGTGAAACCAGCCGTTCTCTTCTTCTGAATTCTAATGCCAAAGTAAAAAAAAAAATCACTATCGTATAATTTTTATCCCCCCCCCCCCCCCCCCCCGTCCCCTTTCCCTACCCCGTACTTCCCGCCCTTTTTTTCCAACCACAGCGTTACAAGAAGTGAGGTCACAGGATCTGAAGGCGGTGATTGGTCCATTCCACCCGGAATATTCCATGGCCTGCCAGCACCACCGCGTGCCCTATCTGGTGACGTCCCAGGTGCCCGACTCCCAGAAGAACAGCGCGTTCATCATCGAGCTGTTCCCAACCACCACGTGTTCGCTCAGTCCGTGCTGGACATGCTGAGGTACTACAACTTCCGGAGGGCGGCCGTCATCTTCGATTCAGCTGCAGGTACGGGTTCCTCCGACTGTCACTCCTCGTGCTTCTGTCTGTCTCTTTGCGATGTATTGGGTGACCTTGTCACCATAACGTCAAAGTCTGAGCGCAGTTAGAACAGTTTCGTCCACTGACAATGCATCCCTCAATACACTGTTTTTTTTCTTCCCGCATATCATTTTTCTTCACTTATTTCACTGGGTTTTCCCACAGAGTTTTGCTGGGTATAACTCCATTTTTGCAGTTGAAGTTGTTGTTGTTCTTTTTTTTTCTTTTTTCATGTACGCAAACAGTACTGGGACATCAGCTTATTGCCTTACGTGAAAGGCTAGCACTCGGGCCTGTACTTCAAGTGAAAAAGGGAGATTAAATAAAATCCTCCACCTGTGCGAGATTCCAACGATGGACTTTGGATTTTCTGGCTTTCTGGCGAATGAGTCTTTACAGTGAGTCCCCTTTCCTCTTTTTTTGCTCTCTCTGTTTCTTTCCGAAATCTTTCTGTTCACATGAGAGGACACACACACACACACACACCACACACACACACCACAACACACAAAACACACACACAACCAACGACAGTGATAAGTATGCCAGTCTAGCCAGCAGTTCGAGGGAATCTGATTTTCAAGCCCAAAGTCCTCACCGCAGAGGTTGGAGCAGGGAGGTGTATATGCACATCTGCCTAAGAAACGGCTCTAGATTTCTGAGAAGAGGACTAGAGCCCTACGGGCAACGGCAGAAGCAGCTGAGAAGAGCTAACAACAGGTTCTGGTGGAGGAGGAACCAAAGTAAACTTTATAAAGCTTAGATTTCCCAACTTACGACAGGTACCCGATAGCCAAGTGGTCAAGACATCAGCATAGGGCAGTTTGGCCTTGAGGCGCCCGGCCAGACAGAGAGTGCAGGTTCGAATCCTGGCGGGAAAATGGGATACATTCAAAGGTCAGGGTCTGGATGCGACATTGGAGTGCAGGGAGTTACAGGCCGAAGCAAGTGTAGGAGGGGGGAGCGTGTGGGGTGGGAGGGGGCGGCTTTTTTCTTGAAGACCATCTGCCGTCCAGCTCACCTTTGATGTTCCTCCAGGTTTCAGTGGAGGGCAACGCCTGCGTGTATTGCTGTCCAACATAAAAGGTATAGGATTAACTAGATCAAATGCCAGAGACAACGGCTGCCTTAAATTTGGGGGATTCTTTGTATATTTGAGATTCTACCTGATACAATATATCTGTGCCAGAGACAACGGCTGTCTTGAATTTGGGGGATTCTTTGTACATTTGAAATTGTACTGATAAAATATATCTATCCCAGAGACAACGGCAGTCTTGAAGTTGGGGATTCTCTGTGCATTTGAGATTCTATCTTGAAGTTTTTTCCCCCGATGAAACCAAACCTATAGAACCATTCACTGGTCGAAAGAGTTGTTGCCGTCATGGAGGAATGCTGTAACTCCCTCGTGAACTATCACATGATGTAAGTGATTAGGGTGGGGATGGGACGGGGAGGGGGTGGGGGGGGGGGGGGTTCGGATGGTGTGGAAACAGGATGGAGAGGCATCGAGGCCATGGGGAATCTTTGTGTTCTGTTCACTTTCTGTCTTTACTCATGGGAGATTTTTGTTTGTTTGTTTTCGAACGACTTGTAGTAGTCCAGACCGATATCGTTGGATGCCATTTAGGTCCCTGGTTCATGACACTGTGTGCGAGTAGACAATGGTCATAGAGTGGGGCGTGGCCAGTTTAGATAATTGATCTCGATTCTTCCTGTTCGAACACGAATATTGATTGAATTGACATGACATCAGTCATGAAAAGCTGGTCTGTTCCAAACGTCACAGGACTCGACTGTCTGTGATGGGTGAGTGCAAGATCAAAATGTGATTGAGGATAAGAACAAGTCTGAAAATAAGCCACATTTCAGAAACAGAACCCATCCACCCCCCCCCCCTCCCCCGTATTTATGTACATACAGATAAGTACTGAACCAATGATGATGAATACGAATCAAAATTACTTGAATTATTCTTAGTGGTTTTTCCGATTTTTCATTTGTATATTTACATGTGCTGTGTGTTGTTTTGACAGCTTTTAAAATGCACTTTTTAATTTATTTAACATTAAACGTGCATGTCTCCGTTCTATATTATTTCCTTCTTTCGCATTGTTCTTGCTTTTCGTTTCCCTTTTTCCTTTCTTTCCTCTCTTCCTGTCTTATTTCCTGGTGTCCCCTTTCTGACTGTCCTTTCTCTTTTGCCCATACATCTGTTCGCCTTTCGTTTCCTTCCTTCTTCTCTTACAATCTCTTTACTTTTGACATTTGCTTCCCGTTTGTTTCCTCGAAATTTCTCTTTGTACTGTTTATTTTCTTCCCTTCTTTCGTTCTTTTCTTTCCTGCTTTACTTTCTTCTTTCCTGCTTCTCTTTATCTTCCTTTCTTTCTTCCTTTCGTTCTATCGTTCTTTGTTTCTTTCTTTCTTCCTTTCTTTCTTTCACTCATTCTTTCTCTCTGTTTGCCTGTCGTTTTTTCTTTCCGTCTCTCTTTCTTTTTTTCTTCCTTTCGTTCTTTCTTTCTTTCTTTCTTCCTTTCTTTCATTCTTTCTTTCATCCTTTCTTTCTTTCACTCATTCTTTCTCTCTGTTTGCCTTTCGTTTTTTTCTTTCTGTCTCTCTTTCTTTCTTTCTTCCTTTCTTTCTTTCATTCTTTGATTCATTAATTCTTTCTTTCTTTCTTCCTTTCGTTTTTCTTCCTTCCTTCCTTTCCTTCTTTCTTGCTTCTTTTTCTGTCTGTCCTCTCTTCCAGGAGCGGCAGTGCTGGAGAGGTTGGCAGGGCAGCCAGAGATGGAGGTGACAGGCTATCGGGTGGAAACTCAAAACGTCAGCAAAGTGCGTGAGGCCCTCAAGGGCATGCGTGACCAGTTTTACGTCAGCTACGTCACTGTTCTTTCCGCTGACGTCACGGAGCAGGTGCTGGACCAGGTAAGGAGGGGACATGCATTGTGTGGTTAACGGTTCTTTGTTTATCTGGTTTGTTTGTTAGTTTGTTTGTTTGTTTTTTTTGACTATCCGTGTATCTGAGCCGGAATAGCTCAGTTGGTAGAGCGCCTGACTCGTAATCTTGGTGATCCTAGGGTTGCGGGTTCGAACCTCCGCCGGGGCGTTTCGGTACAGGGGGATTTTTCCCTCGGAGTTAACATTCGTTCTGACTCCATTTCCCATACAGTCCTTCGAATGAGACTATAAACCGTTGTTCCGTGTGTGAACGCACGCAAAACATCTTGCACACACGTCAAATCCCATCAGCAACTTCCGGAAGAGAAGGCCAGTTTGGCCGTTGGTATGGATGACACGTTACACATAGCATGCACCTTCCCCGAAGTTGGAGTATGGCTGCCTTAATGGCGGGATAAAAAAACGGTCATACACACAAAACTCCACTCCCTTTGTTGGGCGGATGGGATTAATACTTGTCTGTCCATTTAGGGAGTGTCCGCAGGAGTATCAACCCGCGTACGCAGAAGAAGATTACCGTAGCTCGTTTGATACAGTTTCTACCTTGTTTCATTATAGTTTTTGCCTAATACAAAGGGTCCATTTACGACGATCACTAACACACACACACAAAAAATCCTAGAATGAAAAGAAAAATCCCAACAACTAGCAAGAAAAATATAACTATCTGTAAAATATGTGCGTCAGTTCATAACGTAATTGTTAAACTACTGCCATCCTTAAGACAGACAGGCGGCTTTGAGGGGATTAGCCATTCCGCTGAAATCAGTACTCTCAGGGAAAAGAAAAGACCAAAGTAAAGATTCATTGAAGAACGTAGCGGTGCAACAAAAGTACGTCCAAAGACTGCATGGGCAAACAGACACTCTGGAACTAACAGCGGACTGCATGGGCAAACAGACACTCTGGAACTAACAGCCAGTGTTCGTTCTGGACAGTGTCTACAGCCCCTCTCACTGGGTGGTAGTCAGATGACAACAGACAAGCTGGCATGCTAGCAATTATAACAGGAGAAAACAAAGTACCTAGGCTTGCCAGAAGAGAGACGAATGAGTCACCAAGGCATAAAAAAGTGAAAGATGGGTAAAAAGCCACAGAGAGAGAGAAGAGAGAGAGAGAGAGAGAGAGAGAGAGAGAGAGAGGAGAGAGAGAGAGAGACAGACAGACAGAGAGAGAGAGAGAGAGAGAGAGAGAGAGAGAGAGAGAGAGACAGACAGACAGACAGACAGACAGACAGAGAGAAAGAGAGAGAGAGACCAAAGTCCTAACGAGCGACAGAAAAAGAGACCTTTACTAGCAAGGAATTTCTGGATGGCGGGGACACAATTCCTACAGAAAATCCCTACTATGACGAAAGAGAGCCCCGTTGTATTATCAACAAGCTTGACTGAATTCAAATTAAAGCTCCCCCCCCCCCCCCCCCCCCCCGCCCCGACTCCCAACCTCTCCCCTGCTTTTACAACGGCGTTTGTGTTACCTGCAAAGCTCAGTGTACACACGCACTGTCACGTGACGTAAGTGTTGACTGAAAGTACTTTACCCAGTCGAATACTAATACCCAGTAAATTTACCAAATCGAGACTAAACATTCGACAGAAAGGAAGAAAAACAGCAGAAGGGTTTTGGACAGTTTGACAGACTTACAGACAGGCGGTTTTGGACAGTTTGACATACTTATAGACAGGCGCAACGTAGTAATACAACAGGTCAGACACATGAAAGAGTACGTCACGCGTCATGTCACGTGTAAACTGAACGTCACGGATGGTCTGAAATCCCTGTCAAGAACTGTGTTCTCATGATGTTATAACCCCTCATGAGATGTCAGAAAGATCGTCAGAGATGACCACTGTGGGGAGTTGGATCCTAAGCTCTAAATTCAATGCAGCAAGTTGCCGCCATGCCATTGTGTATAGAAGGACGGGTCAGAGATGTAAAGAGTCATTATGGCAAATCCTGGGGTTGCGGGTTCGAATTTCGGTACAGGGGGATTTTTCCCTCGGAGTTAACATTGGTTCTGACTCCATTCCCCATACAGTCCTTCGAATGAGACTATAAACTGAGGTTCCGTGTGTGAACGCACGCATAACATCTTGCACACACGTAAAAAAATCCTATCACCAACTTTCGGAAGAGAAGGCCAGTTTGGCCGTTGGAATGGATGACACGTTGCACATAGCATGCACCTTCCCCGAAGATGGAGTATGGCTGCCTTAATGGCGGGATAAAAAAAACGGTCATACACACAAACTCCACTGCCTGTCTATACAGGCAGTGTCCGCAGGAGTATCAGCCTGCGTACGCAGAAAGAAAGAAAAAAAAGAAATCATGGCAAATCAGTGTTTTTTTTTTAAATTCTCTTTTTTACTTCTGCCCTATCTCTTCTTGAATCCTCTTTGCTTCTTGAATCGTTTTTTTTTCTTCTTAGAACCTCTT
>JAFLJL010010162.1:0-7500 GCA_018398815.1 Conus ventricosus
TTTTTGAAGCACATTTCGACAATTTATCTGGATTTGCACAAATTTATCACATAATTTTTGGTAAAAAACCCCAAGATGAAACCTGTTTGATCATTAGACTCGAGCAGTCGGATAAAAAAGCCATTCGATTTAAGCTGTCCCAAACTCTTCCCCAATGTGTGAATGTCTTTTTAGGCTTAAATATAACAGGCAACCATATTTTTTAAAACTTGACATTGTGATGTCCTTAGTTCTTAAGACGCGTGGAGTTGTTTGTTTACATGTTTTAATGGGGTTAAAGGTTCGAGAAACAGCAATATCATATATATATATACATGTGTGGTGTGTGTGTGGTGTGTGTGGTGGTGTGTGTGTGTGTGTGTGAGTGTGTGTTGTGGGGTTTTGGGTAATGTGTGTTGGTGTGCGCGCGTGTGCGTCTGAGTAAGCACGCGTGTGTGCGAGCGTGCGTTCGTGGTTGGGGGTGGGGGTGGTGTGTGTGTGTGTGTGTTGTGTGGGTGTGTGTGTGTGTGTTGTGTGTGGTGTGTGGTGTGGGTGTGTGTGCGTGCGTGCGCGCTCGCGCGCGCAGGCGCCTGTGCGTATGTGCATTTTTTGTGGTGTCTGTGTGTGTGTCTATGGTCTGTGTGTGCGCGCACCCTGTATGGTGTGTGTGTCTGTGTGTGGTCTGTGTGTGGGCTGTGTTGTGTGTGTCTGTGTGTGCGCGCATGCGCGTGGCCCTCTGCGTGCCAAAAATGCTGGCGTATTTCTTTTAGATCGATTATATAAAACTGGTCTTCACATGCTCTCTGTACGGAGGCAAGGCCTGTAAATGATCTCTCTCTCTCTCTCTCTCTCTCTCTCTCTCTCTCTCTCTCTCTCTCTCTCTCCCCCTCTCTCCCCCTCTTTTCTTTTCTCCTCTCTCTCTCTCTTCCCTCCCCCCCCCCCCCCCCCCTCCCCCCCCCCCCGTGGCCTGCTAAGTATGGCAGTAGGAATGCTCCATCATTCACTGACAGTCACATAAGGAATGCTAAACCCGGGGCCGACCCAGGCGAACAATGCCAGACAATAATGGCAAGGGAAAAGCGAGCAGAGGTAATGGGAAGGAAAAGCGGGCAGAAGCTAATGGCAAGGGAAAACGGGCAGAGGCTAATGGCAAAGGGGAAAAACGGCAGAGGCTAAAAGGCAAGGAAAAGCGGGCAGAGGCTAATGGCAAGGGAAAAGCGGGCGAGGCTAATGGCAAGGGGAAAAGCGGGCAGAGGCTAATGGGAAGGGAAAAGGGGCAGAGGCTAATGGGAAGGGAAAAACGGGCAGAGGCTAATGGCAAGGGAAAAGCGGGCAGAGGCTAATGGCAAGGAAAAGCGGTCAGAGGCTAATGGCAAGGGAAAAGCGGGCAGAGGCTAATGGCAAGGGAAAACGGGCAGAGGTTAAGGCAAGGGGAAAAACGGGCAGACGCTAATGGCAAGGAAAAACGGGCAGAGGCTAATGGCAAGGGGAAAAACGGGCAGAGGCTAATGGCAAGGAAAAGGGGTAGAGGCTAATGGCAAGGGAAAAGCGGGCAGAGGCTAATGGCAAGGAAAAGCGGGCAGATGCTAATGGCAAGGGAAAGCGGCAGACGCTAATGGCAAGGGGAAAAACGGGCAGAGGCTAATGGCAAGGAAAAGCGGGGAGGGCTAAATGGCAAGGGAAAAGCGGGCAGAGGCTAATGGCAAGGGAAAAGCGGGCCAGACGCTAATGGCAGTGAAAAGCGGGCAGAGGCTAATGGCAAGGGAAAAAACGGCAACGCTAATGGCAAGGGAAAAGCAGGGAGAGGCTAAAAGGCAAGGGAAAAGCGGGGAGAGGCTAATGGCAAGGGAAAAGCGGGCAGACCAATGGCAAGGGAAAAGCGGGCAGACGCTAATGGCAAGGCGAAAAGCGGGCAGACGCTAATGGCAAGGGAAAAGCGGGCAGACGCTAATGGCAAGGGGAAAAACGGGCAGACGCTAATGGCAAGGGAAAAGCGGGCAGACGCCAATGGCAGGGGAAAAGCGGGCAGAGGCTAATGGCAAGGGAAAAGCGGCAGACGCTAATGGCAAGGGAAAAAACGGGCAGACGCTAAAGGCAAGGGAAAAGCGGCAGACGCTAATGGCAAGGGAAAAGCGGGCAGACCTAATGGCAAGGGAAAAGCGGGCAGAGGCTAATGGCAAGGGAAAAGCGGGCAGGCTAATGGCAAGGGAAAGCGGGGGAGAGGCTAATGGCAAGGGGAAAAACGGGCAGACGCTAATGGCAAGTGAAAAGCGGGCAGGCTAATGGCAAGGGAAAAGCGGGCAGACGCTAATGGCAAGGGAAAAGCAGGCAGAGGCTAATGGCAAGGAAAAGCGGGGAGAGGGTAATGGCAAGGGGAAAAACGGGCAGACGCTAATGGCCAAGGGAAAAGCGGGCAGACGCTAATGGCAAGCGGGAAAAACGGGCAGACGCTAATGGGAAGGAAAAGCGGCAGACGCTAATGGCAAGGGAAAAGCGGGCAGACGCTAATGGCAAGGGAAAAGCGGGCAGACGCCAATGGGAGGGGAAAAGCGGGCAGAGGCTAATGGCAAAGGGAAAAGCGGGCAGACGCTAATGGCAAGGGAAAAGCGGGCAGACCTAATGGCAAAGGGAAAGCGGGGAGACGCTAATGGCAAGGGAAAAGGGGCAGACGCTAATGGCAAGGAAAAGCGGGCAGAAAGCCCAATGGCAAGGAAAAGGGGCAGAGGCTAAGGAAGGGAAAAGCGGGCAACCCAATGGCAAGGGAAAAGCCCGGCAGACGCTAATTGGCAAGGGAAAAGGTTGGCAGATGCTAAAGGCAAGGGAAAAGCGGGCAGACGCTAATGGCAAGGAAAAGCGGCAGAGCTAAAAGGCAGGGAAAAGGGGCAGACGCAATGGCAAGGAAAAAAGCGGGGAGCGCTTTGGCAAGGAAAAAGCGGGGAGAGCTAATGGCAAGGGAAAAGCGGCAGAACCTAATGGCAGGGAAAAGCGGGCAAGCGCTAATGGGAAGGGAAAAGCGGCAGACGCTAAGGCAAGGGAAAAGCGGGCAGACGCCAAAAGGGAAGGGAAAAGCGGCAGAGCTAAAGCAAGGGAAAGCGGGCAGACGGAAGGCAAGGAAAACGGGCAGACGCAATGGCAAGGGAAAAGGGGCAGACGTAATGGCAAGGAAAAGCGGGCAGACGTATGGCAAGGGAAAAGCGGGCAGAGCTAAAGGCAAGGGAAAAGCGGGCAGAAAGCTATGGCAAGGGAAAAGCGGGCAGACGCTAATGGCAAGCGAAAAGGGCAGACGCTAATGGCAAGGGGAAAAGGGGCGAGACGCTAATGGCAAGGGAAAAGCGGGCAGACGCTAATGGCAAGGGAAAAAGGGGCAGACGCTAATGGCAAGGGAAAAGGGGCAGACGCTAATGGCAAGGGAAAAAGCGGGCAGAACCTAATGGAAGGAAAAGCGGGCAACGTAAATGCAAGGGAAAAGCGGGCAGTCGCTAAAGGCAAGGGAAAAGCGGGCAGAGCAATGGCAAGGGAAAGCGGGCAGTCGCTAATGGCAAGGGAAAAGCGGGCAGTATCGCTATGGCAAGGAAAGCGGCAGACGAATTTCAAGGGAAAGCGGGCAGACCTAATGGCAAGGGAAACAGGGCAGACCTAAGGCAAGGGAAAAGCGGGCAGACGCTAATGGCAAGGGAAAGCGGGCAGACGCTATTGGCAAGGGAAAAGCGGCAGACGCTAATGGGAAGGGAAAAGCGGGCAGACGCTAATGGCAAGGGAAAGCGGGCAGACGCTAATGGCAAGGGAAAAGCGGGCAGACGCTAATGGCAAGGGAAAGCGGGCAGACGTAATGGCAAGGGAAAAGGGGCAGACGTAATGGCAAAGGGAAAAGGGCAGAAAGCAATGGCAAGGGAAAAGGGGGAGAAATGGCAAGGGGAAAGCGGGCAGACGCTAATGGCAAGGGGAAAAGCGGGCAGACGCTAATGGCAAGGGAAAAGGGGGGAGACGCTATGGCAAGGGGAAAAGGGCAGGGCGCTAATGGCAAGGGAAAAGGGGGCAGACGCTTATGGCAAGGGAAAAGCGGGCAGACGCTAATGGCAAGGGAAAAGCGGGCAGTCGAATGGCAAGGGAAAAGCGGGGAGACGCAATGGCAAGGGAAAAGCGGGCAGTCGCTAAGGCAAGGGAAAAAACGGGCAGTCGCTAATGGCAAGGGAAAAGCGGGCAGACGCTAATGGCAAGGGAAAAGCGGGCAGACGCTAATGGCAAGGGAAAAGCGGGCAGACGCTAATGGCAAGGGAAAAGCGGGCAGACGCTAATGGCAAGGGAAAGCGGGCAGCCTAATGCAAGGGAAAAGCGGGCAGACGCTAATGGCAAGGGAAAAGGGCAGACGCTAATGGCAAGGGAAAAGGGCAGACGCTAATGGCAAGGGAAAAGCGGGCAGACGCTAATGGCAAGGGAAAAGGGGCAGACGCTAATGGCAAGGGAAAGCGGGCAGACGCTAATGGCAAGGGAAAAGGGGCAGACGCTAATGGCAAGGGAAAAGGGGCAGACGCTAATGGCAAGGGAAAAGCGGGCAGACGCTAATGGCAAGGGAAAAGGGGCAGACGCTAATGGCAAGGGAAAAGGGGCAGACGCTAATGGCAAGGGAAAAGGGGCAGACGCTAATGGCAAGGGAAAAGCGGGCAGACGCTAATGGCAAGGGAAAAGCGGCAGATGCTAATGGCAAGGGAAAAGCGGGCAGATGCTAATGGCAAGGGAAAAGCGTGCAGACGCTAATGGCAAGGGAAAGCGCACCTATGCAAGGAAAAGCGGGCAGACGCTAATGGCAAGGGAAAAGCGGGCAGACGCTAATGGCAAGGGAAAAGCGGCAGACGCTAAGGGCAAGGGAAAAGCGGGCAGGACAGTGGGAGATGAAGGCGTGTGTGAGGAGGGTGGATGATGGAGGAAAGCGGCATCTGCAAAAGAAAAACAAACAAATGAACAAACAAAACAGAAAACAGAAAGGCAACCACACACGCTCGCGCGCGCACGCGCGCACGCACACACACACACACACACACACACACACACACACACACACACACACACACATACACACACGCACACGCGCACACACACACACACACACACACACACACACACACACATACAAACACACACACACGCGCGCGCGCGCGCGCGCCACACACACACACAAATATGCGCACACACACATCTGCGCATGCGCACTTGAGAGAGCGAGAGAGAGAAGAGAGAGAGAGAGAAAGAGAGAGAGAGAGAGAGAGAGAGAGAGAGAGAGAAAAGAGAGAGAGAGAGAGAGAGAGAGAGAGAGAGAGAGAGAGAGAGACGATCTCATTTTCCGGCGATGAGCTCTCTGTCAAAGTACTATTCATGTCTTTCTTTTCTAGTTTAATTCCCCTCTCTCTCCTCTCTCTCTCTCTCTCTCTCTCTCTCTTCTCTCTCCTCTCTCTCTCTCTCTCTCTCTCTCTCTCTTCTCTCTCTCTCTCTCTCTCCCCCCCCCCCCCCTATATCAAATTTTACACCTGGAGATGATGATAGCGATGATGATGAAGACTGTGATGTTGATGGGGAGGGTGATTATAATATTGATGTCTATGATGGTGATGATTCATATGATGAAGATGGTTGTACTGAAGATGATCATAAAAGGGACAATGAAAATGATGTGTTAAAGCGCCGCTCTAAAGACTTGTATGTAAATAAGTTTGGTAAATCCTTGTTAGATTTGTGTTTTATGTTTGATCTAGATATTGTGAATGGTACATGCAATGATGATCGAAAGGAGAGTTTACATTTGTGTCACCTAATGGTAGTAGTTTAATTGATTATTTCATTGTCACTAAGGTTTTTACAAAAGAAATTGCAAAAATGAAGGTTGGCGTTTGTTTATTTTCCTGGCATTTCCCTTGTAGAACTAAAAGGAAAAATTCCCCAAGGTACTATAAACGTATAAAAAAAGAGCATCCATTTATGTCTTCAGAAGAGCGCTTTTTTTTGGTCGGGAAAAATCATGCAGGTCTTAAAAGGGAAAGGAAAATAGTTTTCAGCGGTTCAAACGTGTGTAAAGAACTACAGAGCTTTTTCCTTAATTTTTTTTGAATTTCAACACTGGTTTAGAAAAATTTTGTAAAAAGCTTTGTATAGTGAAAGCTGCGTGTATGGTAAGGCCAAGGGAAAAAAAAACAAGAAGAAGTGAGCGATTTGGTTTGATTTTGTTTTCCCGAGTTTTAAGAAAAAACTTGTAAAAGGTTTTTAAAACCCGATATCAAAGCCCCCAAATCTGGAAAAGGAAAAAAGAAACAAAAGCAATTTTCGTTAGGGAAAAGGAATCCCTTTAATTTACTGAAAAAAAGGAAAAAAAAAGGGGAATTTGATGAAAAAAAAAATTTATTAGATTGAAAGAAATCTTTAAACGCCCAAAATTATTTGGTTCAATTCGTTCTTTCGAAAAAAAACCCAAGTAATTTAAAAAAGAAATAAAGCTCCCCAAAAAATGGTTTATGAAAAATTTCTACGTGTATTTAAGGGTTTTTTTTTAAACGATTGTAAAGTTTTGAGGGGATTCATCGTTAGTGGACGAGCAAATTATGGCAAACCCTTTGTTTTTTGACCAGTATCAAGGAAATAAAGTTTAAAAAGTTTAAAAACACATAAAATGGGGAAAAAGGGGGGGGGCCGACAAAAGTGTTGGAAAAATTTGTTCAAATGTGCAACTCGGTTGTAGTTGTTTTTTTGGGGGTTGATTTTTTTTTAAAACCCCAAGTGTTTGATAAGGGAATTTTTCCAAAGAATTTTTGGGTAAAAATTTTTAAAAATGTTCCTCTGCACAAAAAAGGTGTTAGTAACATCCTGACAACTATCGGGGTTATTCCCATGACGATTTTATTAGTAAAATTTTTAAAACATATATACTCAACAAAAGTTTTAAAGCGGGGGCGAGAGAGAAGGGGGAAAATTTGGAAGGAGGTGGTTTCCCGACCCAAATTTGGGCACAATTGATCATTATTTTTACTCTGTATGATTTAGTAAAAAAATACTTTTTTAAAAAAAATTCCAAATTTTTTTGTTGCATTTTTTGGTTTTTCAAAAAGCTTTCGATTAAAGTCAACGGGAAATGTTTTTAGGGTTTTGTTTTTGAGGAAAAAAAGGGGTTTAAAATGGGAAGTTGTTTCAGGTTCTTGGAATGTTTGAGTTGTTCTTGCATGTGTTCGAGGGGAAAGGAGCTTATACTGTTTTTAATTTCAGTTTCCCCGAGGGGGTGAACAAGGGTGTCTGTTTACCCCAAATTTTTTTTTAACATCTTCTTTAAACGAATTAGCGATAGGATATCGGGGGAAAGGGAAACAGGAATTCAATGTTACCTGGGGGCTGCTGACTTATTTCAAATTGCTTTTGCGGTTGTTGTTACCCCTCCTGGGCGATACCCCTTTTGGGTTTGCAAAATCTGTTAGACACACTGAAAAGGGAAATCGTAGGTTAAAATTAAGGGTTTTGAACCTGGGCAAAACAAAATGAAATTGG
>JAFLJL010010162.1:12119-27762 GCA_018398815.1 Conus ventricosus
AAGAAAAACGGTTAAAAGAAGGTGTTGTTTCAGAAGATTTGGACGCTACTATTATTAACACTGATTTTCTCTCAAGTACTGTATTAGAAGGAGAGAACAGGAAAAGGGGCATTCTAGCTCCACCGGTCTCAACCAGTTTCGACCGGGCGACTCCAGAATGCCCCTTTTCCTGTTCTCTGATAAGTAACACTTTAATAACCAAAAAATAACGATTATCTACAAACAAACATACTGTGTAGGGTTATCCGTTTTCAATACTAATTTACTAAACTTTTCAGATTTTAGTTTTTGCTTAATCCTATGTTTTTCCTGATCGTTTTCAATAACATCATTTTCACGCAAACATTCATCAAATGCATCTCTGTCTTTCATGTGAAATAAAACTACAGTCTTTAACTGTTCTCTAAAGTCTGTTAAAACTGAGTTATATTTTTGGCATAAAATCCACACACTTATCCCAGCATGCCTTCCACTGAAAGCTAGTTTCGACAAAGTGTTTCTCTTTTTAACTATGTCTCTTTCTGCTGAACAGTCATCTATAATAAATAGTGTCTGCGTTCCCTCAAACAGTCTGTACTACCAGTTGGTTGTCTGTCACCTTTTTGCAAGACCAAGACAACACAATTATAACGACGAAGTAAGTCAGCAGCTGAGCGACCGTTAAAACTTTTTGAAAAAACAAACTTTTTTTTAAAAGGGGGTTGGGTGAGGTTAAAAAAAAAAACAAAAAGGTTTTTTTCCTTTTTTTCTTTTTTCCCCATTTTGTTGAAACCCAAATTTCCAAACCGCGGGGGAGGAAAGTTTATTAGGGGTTTTTTTTGGTTTTTTAAAAAAAAAAAAAAAAAAAAAAAAAAAAAAAAAAAAAAAAAAAAAAAAAAAAAAAAAAAAAAAAAAAAAAAAAAAGGGGGGGGGGGGGGGGGGGGGGGGGGGGGGGGGGGGGGGAAACCATTTTAGGATCCATATTTTATTTTCCAAAAGTCTTTTAAACAAAGTTTTTTTTTGGGTTACACCAACTTTCCAGCATGTTTAAAAAAGGTTTAAAAGTGTTTCCCTTTTTTAAACCCCCATTTCTCTTTCTTTAAAAGAAATTCTCTAAAAAATTTTTTTAAATTTTGGTTTTAAAGCTGTAAAACCATTTTTTCGTCCCCCTTTTTGCAACCAAAAAAAACCCCTTAAAAAGGAAGGGTTTTTTTCAGAATTTTGGCGTTCATTAAAACGTTTTCCCCAAATATTTTGGAAAAAAACAAAAAAGGGGCCCTTTCCCTCCATTAAACCCATTTAAAGGGTAATGTTTTCCTGCCAGTTGAACTTTTAATAAAAAAATAAGGTGCTACCAAAAAACCGTGGGGTTACCGGGGAATCCCAATTTAAAAATTTAATTTTAGGTTTAAACCTTTTTTTCCTAAACTTTTTTAAAACACCTTTTCACCAAACCCCCCAAAAATGATTTTGCCGGAAAATCACGTCTTTAAACTTTTTCTTGGTTCCTGTTTTTGGTTTTTTTTTCTAAAATCCCAAACATTTACCCAAGAAAAAATCTGTTTTCGAAAAAGGGTTTTTTTAACCATGTTTTTTTTAAAAAGGGTTTTAAAATTAAATGTCTTTCCCTAAAAAAAGGAAAAGTTTGGTTTTCTGAATTTTGGGGAAAAGGAAAAAACAATTTATTTTTGAAAATGGGCGACCCCCTTTAAAAACGTTTGTTTTTTTCAAAAAAATAAAACGTGGAAGGGCTTTTGGGGTTGAACAAATTACACCCAATTTCAATACTTTGTTTGGGGTTTACCCCCGATGGGGGATGGGGTTCCTTTTTAAAAAAATTGGCGCTCCTTTGTTAAAGTTTCCAAAAGGAAAAACCCAATTAAACACGCTTTTATTGTTGGGCTGGCTTGGGCGCTAAAGGCAAGTTTTAAAAAAAAAAAAGGGAAATTCCAAATGGGTTATTTATGGGGAAAATTGTTGAGTTTTTGTCAAAAAAATTATTAACTTTTCTTTGTTTTTAAACCCAAAAGGGGTTTTGTTTTAAAGAAGGGGGGGGGAAACGAAAAAAACAATTAATTTTTGGGAAAAATGCATTTTCGGGGGTTCTGAAAAACTTAAAAGGGGCTAGGCCGGCCCCTTTCAAACTTTTACTATGGAAGGGGTTTTTTTAAAAAATCCTCATTTTAAATTGCCCAAAAAAACAAACAGGGCGTATATTCGGGTTGGGGCAAAAAGCCTTTTTAAAAACAAAAAGCATCCAAAGGCTTTTTTCAAAGGCCGGGAGGAAAAGGGGAGACAGAAAACAAACCCCACTGGGGTTTTTAAACCCTATGTAAATTTCCCCGCAAAGAAAAAACTGGCCAACCGCCCTACTTGAACTTTGGGCCCCAAACCCCCCGGGAAACCCCCCCCAAACCCCCCAGATGGCAACCCCCCATATACCCCCCCACCAGAGGGGGGGGGGGGAAAAAGGGAATTTAAGTTCTTCTTAAATCCCAATTTTAAAAAAGTTTTTTAAATTAAAAGGGGTTTTAAAAAGTTTTTCAAGTTTTTAATTGTTCCAAAAGTTCAATTTTTTTAAAAAGGGGACCAAAATTGGGGAAAAAAGTACCCTTTTAAAAGACCCCCTTCTTTTTAAATTATTTAAAACAAAAAAACATTTATGTTTTTTCAAATGGAAGAGCAAAACCCCCCCCCCCACACCCCCAAAAAACCCCTTAATTCCCCCCCCCCTTTGTGAAACCTTAAGCCCCACTTTTAAGTTTTACTTAAGAAACCCCAAAGTTTTAAATTTGGTTTTTGGAAATGTTTTTAAAAAAGTTTTTAAATTCTTTTAATTTATTAATTCCCTTTTTTTAAACAAATTAATTTAACCCCAAAATTTTTAAATTTTTAAATCAAAAATTTTTTTCCCAATTTAAATTTAAAAAAAAATTTTTTTTTTCTTTGGGGGGTGTTTTCTTTTTCCCCAAAACCGGGTTAAAAAATTTTTGGGGCTGTTTTGTTTTGTCTCCATGTTTAAAATTTTTTTAAACCTAAAACCCCAGAGAAAATTCGGCCAAAAATGCAAATTTGGTTTTAAAGTTCCTTTTAAAAAATAAAAGGAAACTTTTTTTCCTTATTATTCCCTTTGTTTGGAAAAAGGGATTTTTTGTTGGCGTTGGCGGTGTTTTTTTCATTATGGTTAATTTTTTTGGTTTTTGTCTTTAATTTTTTTTTTTTAAAACCTTAAAAATTTTTTTTTCCCCCCCTAAACACGCCCAAAAATGCCTTTTTTTTAAATTAAAAAGTTAAATTTTCCCCCCCCCCCTGACGTTTTTCCCCTTTTTTAATTTTGTCTTTTTTGGGAAGGGAATAAAATTTTTGGGCTTTGGGGGTTTAAATTTTAATTTATGATTTAATTCTTATGAAACTTTAATTTCTTTTCCTTTAATTGAAAACTGTTTTCCCCCAAAAACCCCCCAAATTTTAACTCCACATTTCCCCACTTTTTCTAACTTTTTTCCACCTTTTTTAAATAAAAAAACTTTTTAAAAAATAAAAACCCAAAAAACCCCCCCCAAAACAAACCCAAACAAAAAAACCCCCCAAAACCAAACCCCCAAAAAACCCCACCCAAACCAAAAAAAAAAAACCAAAACCTACCCCCTTTTTTAAACAAACAAAAAAACCCCCCCCAAAATTTTCCTTTCTCCCCCACCCCCCCCAAAACGGGGGGAACATCTGATAAAATCTTTCTATGCAAAATTTCCCATTTCCCCGAGGAATGTTTTTTTTCCCCAATGGCCAAAAAAATACAATTTTTCCTTTTTGGGCATAATAGTTGGTCATCAACTTCTTCTTTTGTAAGCCCAAAGAAGTGTGGCCGCTCTGTACTCTAGCAGATCATCGCGTTATTTTTTTTTTTATTAATTAAAAATTATTTTATTTTTTTTAAAAATGAGCCCCAAAAAAAACAAATTCCCAAACCCTTGTATACCATTTGCCATTATTGGAGGCCAAGTGTAGGTTACTCAATGCTTGGTAAAACCCTGAAAAAAAAATAAAAGGGCGACCCTTGGAAATAGATTTTTTAAAGGTTTCAGAAAACTAATCGCTTTATTCCCAGCTTATTTTCAAAAAGATTTTCTATTTTAAGAAGGAAAAATTCCAGAAAATTTAAGAAAGGTAAAAAATTACATTTAAAAAAAATGGTTTTACTCGAAAAGAATAGGGGGTTTTGCAGTGTGAATGCGCTTGTTTTTTAAGCGAAAGAAATTTAAACGCTTTTTTATTTAAATACGGGATGACGGCAAAGAAAAAGAATCCCCAAAGTTGTGGAAAACTAGCCGCAAAACAAAAACGCTATGAAAAGCGAAAATTGAGCTTAGATTTTTTTTAATAACACACTAAAAAAAAAGGGGCATGCAGCTTAAAACATTTTAAAGATGTTAAATTAAAGCAAAAAAAGAGTAAATTTTAGTCCCGGGGAAAAAACCCAACCCAGCATTGCCCCCCCCCAAAAATTTCGCAATTTTAATAAAAAAAACCCCAAACCCAGGAAAAAAAAAGATGCAAAAAAAACGCGTTTATTGTCGTGGGTTATGACTTGTTATTTTTTTGGGAAAAATTTGGGGGCTAAAAATAAAATAAACCCAAAACTATTATTAAACCAAAAAGGGATTTGGGAAGGGAATACAGAAAAAAAAAATTTAAAAAAAGCAAGCCAAGCAGGGGGAGTAAAGTGAACAAACAGCAAAAAAAAGGTTATCTAAAAATTTGTTTTGGGAAAAATTTATTTCCTGCCCCGGACGAATACAGAGCCCAAAACTTTTTTTCAATACAACCCCAAAGGAACACCCATAAAAATGGATTTTTCTAAAATTTCCCCTCGGATCCGTTTAGCCCGAAAAAGATTTAAGTACGCACCACAGTCATTGACATGCTTCAAGAACAAAGATGGGGAAACCAAATTAACACAAAAGAGTCCCTTCCCTTTGTGGGTTGCCATAAAAACGATATCCCAAACGGGGCCCAAAAATTTAATCCCCCAAAGATTCAAGCAAATTGGGGAAAAGAATTTAAAGGAAGTGAATCAATTTTTTTAAAAAAAATGAGTTCCATTAAAAGGGGCTTCCAGGAGTTCACAGATGCGGGGTTTATTTTGAAAAACTTTAACAAAAGTTATCTAAAAGCCTTTTTTCTTACCGGGTATCACAGGGGAGCTTTTGGGAAAATTTCCCGGGCAAACAGAAGGGGGTTGAAGACTCCCCTCAGTTTTGCCCCAAAAAATAATAAAGGGAATTTTTAAAGGTCAAAAACCCCGTACAGCAAATCAAAAGAAAAACAAAAAAATTTTTGTTGAAGGAGAGTTTATCCAGCAAATATTGCCTTTTTGGAAATTGAAATTTAAGGGTTCCCTTTATTTAGGGGGAAGCAGAAAGGGGACATTTCCCCTCGGGGCCCAACAGACCCCGTTTGGAGTTTGACCCGTACGAAAAAAAAAAGGAATTGTAAAGAAAACCCGCCCGTGTATTATTTAGGGAAACTGACACAAAAAAAAAACCGGCTCCTCAAAGATCTTTTGTGAAAAAAACTGCAGATAATCCCCCCAGCCCACATTTCCGCTTTATAATTGACGTTTCCCCAATTTCCTTTGATATGAAAATTTGGGTTTAACAAAAAACTTTTTTGGTGTTTTTTTTCCTATTAATGATTCTTTTTTAAAACCCCTTGTGTTGATTCATGAAAAGATTAATCGCAGTTTTATTTTGTCATGATAAAAAGTTTTAATTGTAAAACCAATGCCTCTTTGTAGTTGCCCAATGTGATATGTTTGATGCACAACATGGGGTTTTCCCCTTTGTTTTTAATGGTTTTCTCCGGGCCCCGAAATACTGTACTTTTTTTTCCCTTTAAAAACCTAAACCCCTTAATCCCCTTTTCCCCCAAATTTTTTTCCCCTTCATTTTTTCCAAAACCCTTTTTTATTTTTTTTGAATGTAAAGGCGAATTTTTTGGGAAATCGAGGGTGTCAAAACCATCCCCCGGGTTTTTTAAAGCAAAATTCAAATTTTCCTTTCCCTTTAAAAGGCGTCTTCATTGGGGATATCTATAAAAAAAACTTCTGTATCGGGTGAAAATTATTTCGAGACTCGGATAAAAGGGGTTTTAAAAGTAGTCATAAAGAAATTTAACAAAAAAGCTTTGATAATTCTAAAACAGAAACCCCCAAAAAATAAGGTTTTTCCAATTTGACTTTCTTTTTTTTTCTTTATTATCCCCAAAAAAGTGGCCCATGAAAATTTTTCTGAATCCTGTTTAATTTTGGTTTTGAAGCAGCTTTTGCTTGTTCTCTCGGGTAAACCAATTTTTCCCCCCGAAAAATTGTGGGGTTTTCCCAAAATTTTTTTCCAAAACAGTGTTTTTTCTTTCAGCTTAAAAAGTTTTTTTTAAAAGACTTTTGGATTTAGTTTGAGACCCGTTTTCCCTTCATGATGTAGGGTTTTAAAGAAGGGTTCTTGATAAAAGGGAAAATTTTACGATGAACAGATGTCAGCTTAAAACCCAAGTCAAAAAATAAAATAGAGAATCGGGAAAAGGGACAGACAAAATTTTTTTTTCCCCCGAAGATTAGGCACAAGTTTGGTGGTTCTTTTTTTCGCCATTTTTAGATTTTTTTGCTCCCCAAGGATAGCATTATGAGGTCGGGAGTTTCTGAGGATTTTTCAAAATCAACTTTAAATGTTCCACGCGTGGCCCCCGGCTTTAAAACTTTTCAACTTTTTAATTTGCTCTTTAAATATTTTTCGGTTTGTTTTTCTTGTACATCTTGAAGTTACGTAATGGAAGCGTTTGCCCCAAACCCCAACCAAACAAGTTTGGGTTTTGGTCTAAATACATAAAAATAGTTAGACTTTTTTATTGGATCAAAAATTTTTCCATCTGGTTTTTGTTGTTTCCCTTTACAATAAGGGTTTGGCAAACGCCTTTACAAATTCCCCCACGCAACCCGTTTTAAAACATCTGAAAAACGGAAAGGTCAGCAATAAATCAATTGTATTTCCAGAAAACCTTTAAAAAAGCGCCCCAAACTCACCCCGGGGCGAAAGGGTAATGTGCGGGATCCTGGCTATAATGTTTATGCGGGGTCTTTCTGTAATTTTCAAAGCCGCCCCCGCCAACAAACATTTATCAGCACCTTTTTAGGATAAAGGGTAGTCTCCCATGTTTTAATTTAAATTCTGCCACGCACCCTCAAAGCTGCTGGTAATCAAGCCCGCTGTTTTTCCTTTCCTCTAAGAACTAGAAAAAGAACGCCCCCTTTAGGGGGAAAGGGGAATTTTTGTAAAACCCTTTTCCCCAAGTTCATGTATCTAAGGGTAAACCCCCTTTTTAAAAAAGGGATTTGGGGGTTAAAAAATTTTTCTTCCTTTAAATTGGGCAGGATTTTAAGGCAAAAGCCAGCGACTTAATAAAACCCCATAAAGTGTTGCATGGTCATAAAAAGACTTTTTTATTTAAAGTAAAAACAAAATGTATTTTTCCAAATGACTGGCAATGCATAAAAAACCCCGGGAAGGGCATCGTCCACTGCTTTCTTTTAAAAGGGTTTGAGAGTCGAAACCCTGCAAGTTTTGGGGGGAATATAGGAAAAGTTCCAGGTCTTTGGTTAAAAATTTATTTGAAGATTGATTTTGTTGTGGCTTTCCCCTGAATTTTCCCACTAATGTGATATGGTCTCTTACTTTTGGATTGGTTTCCCTCACGATTTTAAACCAAAACCCAAACAGTGAGTGGCTGACCATATGTTGTTGATCTTTGGGCGCCATTATGTTTTCTAAATTTCGATTATTAGAACAATCATTACACACTTGTGCATGCGCTGTAAAAACCCTTCTAGCCGCATTGGTCCTCTTTTTAATTCTGGCGTTGAATGAGCCCCATCCGCCCTTAAAAAAAAATGAAAGCAAATGAACAAATCTGATGTTACTCATTAAAACTATTTTTCGAAGTTTTTGTTTGGGGCTGGCCCTTCAAGGGGCCCAAAGAGCGTTTGAAATCTGCTAAAAAAACATATGGGGAATTTTGCAAACCGTTTCCCTTTTTAAAACTAACTTTACTGCCTTTCTGGGGGGGTAATTAGTTTTTCCCATTACAGTCAAAGGGCCCTTTCAATTTTTTTATGTTCGTTGGGCTTGAACAGATGGAAAATCTTGTTAAACATTTTCACAGAAATTTTTGTTTGCTATGTTTTTTGTAGTATATGCTAACGTCTAATCATTGTGGTATCAATGTGAATGCGGTACCCCGTTGGTTAAAACAATTGTAGTAATTCAACATGATTTTTTTTTGGTTCGCCAAAACGTTGGGAATGTTTTTGGGGCCAATTTTTTTCGGCCCGTAATTTTTTTCCCCCCTCCCCTGGGGTTTGATATTTTACCGTTATTGGGTTTTTTTTGTTCTTCAAACTAATCAATTTGGGGCTACACTCAAAAGGAAAAGGGTTTCCATAAAGTTAAGATCATTGATGTAAGGGGGGATAGTTAGGGCACTCTTTTTGCGTTTTTTTCGGGCGTGAAGCAGCCTTTTGGGGAACACACCACATAAAACATTTGTTTTCTGTATTTTTTTTTGTTTAGGGAAATGCTCTTTTTTCAACTAATGCTGGAGGGAGGGAATGTAAGGGGGTTGCCAACAATGGGGCATACTTAGACTGTTTTAATCGGAATTTTCAAAGGGCTTCCCCTCTGACCAACCAGAGCCCCTCATTTTGCTTTCTTCAGCGGGCCCCCCAAAAAAGTGAAGCGTTGTTTTGCCCCAAAGGGGGGTTTAAATATTATGAGAAAGAATGTCCCGTTGTTTAGTTAAACCCCGATTCTAGATTTTTTATTTTTTGTTATATAGTCGATTAAAAAAGCAAATTACTTTTAAAAAGGGGGGGTCCCATTGTTGTTTACCCGGAACTTGAGAAAAAGCGGGCAACCCTTTCCCGTAGTTGCTGGATTAATGACTTTAAATCAATTCATTCGTGCTCTTTAAAAAAATCTTGCATTTTCTTCAAACAATTCGTTGGCCTTATATATTTATCCATGCTTTGGATTTTTTTTCTAACTCCCAAAAAAATTTTTTTAAAATCAAAAAAAAATTTAATCAATACGATGGTCTTTTTTGTTTGAACCCAAAAAAAAAGTATAAACACCCCCCCTTTTTCGTTGTTTTAAAGTGAGGTTTTGAACAGGTTTTAAAGTTTTGTTTAATTTTTTTTAAAAATTCCCTTTTTTAAACTGCCGGGGTCTGGGTGGGTTGGGGAAAAAAATTGTCCCCGCCTTTTTTTTAAGAAACAAAATTTTGTCTTTTATAGTCGTAAAAAAGGCCTGAAACGATTAAATTCTTCATCCCTGATGTTTGAGCAGTTTGTGCTTTATTTAAATCAGTTGAAAAACTAAGTTTAGCTGTTAAATTGTTGAACTATAGCTGTGTCTTTTGGGTTTTTTTTTTTTTTTTTTATTTTTTTTCTAGCAGCTCCAGCTAATGAACCCCAGGCCAAGGGGGTAAAGAAAAGCCCAGAGGCCCAAAACTGGGGGTGCGGGCCCATGCCCCAGCTTTTAAAAAGGCCCCCACTGTTTGTGATGTGGCGCTTACAGTCGATGCTCCATATTAAAAATAGGTAACAGCATTAAAAAGGGAACAGAATTCCTTTGTTTGGCTTGCTGTATTTTGAAAAGGGCCTGCTCAAATTTTTTTTTTGCATTTTTGTTAAAAGTTTGTTAATCTGAAGGTTTTTAAGCCGGGGGGGTTTATATCTCTTCTCTTGGGGACTCCGGTGCTGTAGGACATTTGGATAAACTTTAAAAAGACATGCTTTTTTAAAAAGAAAAAAAAAATTTAGTTTCTGTATTTTTTTAAAATTTTTTTTTTTTTAAAAATTTAGCTGTGCCAATTAAAAAAAACAAATGTACATTAAAGGCGGTTTATCGGCTTCTTTTTTTCTCAATTTGAATGTTTACGTCTTTAAAACCCTTTTCCCATTCCCTGCAACTGATTTTTCCCCCTTTTTGGAAACCTTTGGTCGATCCATTAAAAACCGGGATTTTGGGTGTTAAATAATCACAAGCCCAACCTGTGAAAAGGGGTAGAAACTTTTTGACGAAAAACTGCTGTTGAACTTCTACCCCTTTCCCCCCCCCCAAACAATTTTTCTTTTTTTCGTCAAAATGAGATAAGGGGTTAAAAAACCCCTAGCGAATTTTGGGTTTGGGGCTACCCTCAATTTTACATTGCACTTTTGTTTTTTTGGATTTAAAAAAAATTTTCACTTGCTCTTGCGAAAAGGTTTTTCATCTTCAACAGCAATAAAATTTCCTTTAAGCGATTTTACTGCGACACTAAAATTAAAAAATTTCCCTATAGGTTGCCCCGCTTTTAAAGGGTATTTGAAAAGATGACGCACGTTTTTTGTAAAAAATTACTAATTGGATTATAAAGGTGTCAATCAGCCTTGCAAAATTTGAGTTCTAACAACGTCAAACTCTAACGAGATGTCAGAAATTTCTTTTACTTTGTTCGGGTCTGTTGATCTGATAAACGTTTGTATTCAAAAAAAAGTTAGTTTTGTTTTTGGGCAATCTGCTTTTAATGGCCCCCTTTAAAAATATGCCAAGGGGCTTTTTTAAAAACTAAAAATTAGGGGAAAAGGAAAAACCCATTACCATAAAGATAACTTTCAGCTAAAACCCTTTTTTCTGCTTTTAGCACTGAGGCGAGTTCGGCGCCTATTTTAAGTTTTTGGCTTTTTTCATTGCCGATTCCTTGAAAGGGAAGAAACTTCCCCTTTTATTCGCGGTTTGCCCTAAAATAGAAAAAGGGTTTAAAAAAAAGTCTGCATTGGGTTTTAAAAAAAATACTTTTGCCCCCCAAAATTTTACAGAAATTTTTTTAACGATTGCCCCCCCAAATTCTGGGCAATGTTTGGTTTGGTCTGTTGTTGAACGAGGTTCAATTTTTAAAAAATAAGCCGTGCCCGAGCCCGCCAATAAATCATCCCCCTCCAAAGGGCTGGAAATCTAACAGTAAGAATTTGATTGCAACAATAGTAATGGATTATTTGGAACAGTTTTATTCCGTTTATTTCCCCTTTACGCCCTGGGGTTCTTCAGCTTTCTAAATTTGGGTAAGAATCGAGCCCAAACTTGTGGGCATTTTTATAAAACAAAATAAAAAGTTAATTATTTAAAAACAAAGGGAGGAATTGGGAATTTAAGAAGTTAGATATTTGTTTATCTTGGGACGCCCACATGGATGAAAGGATCCCTTTTACACAAACTCGCTCGACGTTTCATTGCGGATGAATTTTTAGGGGGGGCAAAGGCGGAATTAACAAAAGTAAGGTTTAGATCATTATACCAAAATTTTTTGGACTCGAACCCCCGAAAACTTAAAAAACCCTGAAGATTTTGAAGTTTAAAAATGACCTTTGATGTAAAAAAAAGCAAGGAAAAATTTTGCTTTCACCTAAACGAGACTCTCAAAGTTTGAGGGAAAGGGTCCAAAAACAAAAAAACCTTCAGGTTGGGAAATTCGAAATCGCCCTTTTCCTTACTTAAAAAGAATTAGTAGGAGGCAAATTGGGTAAACTTCAAAAACACTACAAGAACTCCCAAAAGATAACCAAATGCAAACCTGGAACTTGAAAATTTTTAAAAAAAAACAAAACAGCAGTCAAATAAAAATACAGTAGGAGCAGAATTCATGAAAAAAGAAAAAAGCATTAAAAAAAATATACACGGGAAACCCCGGCTAACCCGAGAGGTTTTGTAGCCCCCCGATCGAACCTTTTAAAAAACCCCCCGAGGGGGTTTTAAAAAAAAATTTAGCAAAAAAAGGTGTACTAGATAAGGGTATTTAAAAAGGGAAAAAGAAAAACTCGTTTTAGGCGACGACGCCCCAAATTAGGGGGTTTAGATTTAAAAAAAAGAAAAGACAAAGACTTAAAAAAACTTGAAGAACGGGAAAAATAAACAAGACTAGAAGCGCTAACACTAAACCCAGACCAATTACGAACTCAAGTGAATAGAAAAGAGAAAAATATCCCCGGGAAAAATTTTTTATAAACACAACGCTGCAAACGAAACGAACGTGTTTAGAGAGCAAGGGTCCAATTAGCAAGCGTTTTTAACGGCCTTAAGGGTTTGAATAAGTAAAAACTGGTGATGGCTTTTTACAAAGGGGGGGTTTGGTTTCCCAGGGCCTGCCTCCACCGCCATCACCTCCATCTCCCCCGATAAATCAGGGGAAAAAAAAACTTGAACACTTGCGAGTTTTTAAAAAAATTTGTGGTTTAAAACTATAGACCTTTAAAACCCGGAAAAATTTTGGGAGTGTTATTAGCTGGGGTTTTGTTACCCGAAGCAAAGTAGTTGGCTTTATGGCCCGGATTATGGGCCCTTAGGTTTTCCCTTTAAAAGTTGGGTTTTCTATTTAGTAAGATAAAGACCCAAATAAAACCTAAAGCAGTTAATCCCAAAAACAAACGCTGGGCTTTTTTTATTCATGGGCATTTTTTTACTTTAAAAAGGTCCCCTTTTGGGGTTTGGGCCCGGGGGGTTGGAAGACTTAATCTTGGGGGTTTATAGTGGTTTTTTTTTTTGTTTGTATATTACTGGGGCCCCGAATTTATGTCGTTTTTTCCCAACCTTTGTTCATTTCCCGCTATAAGAATTTCATTATTTAGTTTAAATTTTTGGACCTTCTGGAGTCTAAGGTCAAAGGTAGCTTTTATAAACCCGTTTCCCAAAGCAAAGTCTACTTTCGATTTGGTATTGTAAAACATTTTTTGGGACCCTTTTTTGTTAAAGGTAAATTTAACTTTGTAGGAAATTTAAAGGCGTTTCCCCTAAATTTGCCCAAGTATTGTTTTTGGCATCAAAACCCCAAAAAAGGATCAGTTTTGCTCGATCCGTTTGTCTTGCGAAAAACCAAACAAAAAACCAAACGTAAGTACGAAAAAGAGGGCGTTTATTGTTTTTATTCCCGCTTTAGTTGGCCCTCAGATATGTCCCAAAGATAAAAAGTTTTCCCCTGCTGTTTTTTTGCCTTGCTCTATGGCCCCTGGTGAAAAAGCTGTGGGCCCGAAGAGAAAGATTTGTAAGGGGATTCCAACCTAGTTTTACTTTTCTGTCCCCGCCCCCAAAAAAAGGGGTGCCTTTGGAACCCCTGATTAAAATCCAAATTTTTTTTAAAGTTTCCCTTTAACCCTTAATATTTTAATTCGTTTCAAATCCTTTTAAAAAACCTTCCTGTCAATTTTGTTTCGAATGGGTTAAAGTTTTGTCATTTGGCAAGGGGGCTTGCAGTTTAGTCAAAATACGTCTGGAAAGGGGTAATTAAAAAAGAAATTTAAAAAATAAACCCACCAAAGGATCAGGGTGATTTAAAAAGATCAGCTAGACAATTCCCACAAACCCGTTGATGCACAAAACAGCCAAAAAAATTAATTTGGTTTGATAAAACTGCATCGGATGGGCTGAACCAAACTTTTGCCCATTTTAGTCTTTTTTTTTAAAAAGGGGGGGTTAAAATATCTGCTTAATGGAGGGACTCACATTTTTTTGAAAAAAGGGCAGTCCCCGGGGCACAGCAATGTCAAAGAGTATTTAGTTTTCTTATTTTTTGGATTTTTGGGGCCCAACAGAAAATTTTGTCTTTAGAAAAATTTTTTAAAAGCCTCCTTTTTTATTTTGTTTTAAAAAAATTTTGTAACAAAAACAACTCAAGGCCCGTTTCCCCCTTCCCTTTTTGAACAGCTATTGATAACGATTTCGGAACCCAAAAATTTGGTTTGGCTCCCTGAAATTTTTCTACAAAGTGTATGGGGTTTTAAAATAACTGAAGCCCAAAGGGGAATAAGATTAAAAAATATTTAAAAAAAAAAGGGCGAAATTCGCCGTTAACCCAAAACCTGATGGTTATTACGGGGTTTTTCTCACTAAAAGAAGGCCCAGGTTAAATTAGACATTACTCTCAAATAACAAAGCAAATTAAAAAAAAAATATTAACATTTAAACCCGAAGCAGCAAAATTACTATTTTGGGTAAAAGCTAGCTAAAAAAGTTAGGCTTTTGCAAAAAGACAGTGGGCGCTCAAAGATTTATTGTTTACATCAAACAAAACATTATGAAGGGGAAAATCCGCTCGGTCTTAATTCCCTTCATTACTCTATTTCATTTGGATTGGGTAAGACTGATGAAAATTATTTGATGGGAAAGGGCCCTTTAATGGGTTTTTTAAACTCTTCCCTCTGGGAAACTGCATATTGCGATTTTTGAAAATTTTACAATTCCCCAAAATTTACATTTAAAAGATTAGTTTGTGGGGGGGTCGGATCATTTAATATAAAGACACAACAAAACAGGGGGAAAATTTGTTTAAAAAGTGAAAAACCTGCACATTGTTTTGGAAATAAATAATAAAGCCCCAAAAATAAGTCGCGTTGGGGCCCAAAAAATCCGGAGTTACATTAGCGCCCGTGGGTGTATAACTTTAGAATTAAAAGACCTTGCCGAAAGGGTTTCGGACTTTGAAAAAAATGGGGAGATGGCTTTTTTATGGGTTTTTTATTTTCACTAAAAAATGGTGATTATAAAAAGCAAAGGGGTTTTGGGGACAACAAAAAATTTCCTAAACTAGAACAGCTGCGCAATCCCAGAAAAACAAATAATGTTGGTCAGTATGAATATAAAATAGTTCGAAAACCTGACCTCAATGGGCCCTTGGAACCCCTATTTGAATGGGAAATAAAATTTGAATTCATAAGCCCATTTACATTTTTTGGCCGTCAAAAAAGTTTCAGAAAAGCATTCAACTCTGGCCCTTTACATGTAAGTCTTATGCCAGATGACCCAAAAGTCGAAAGAAAATTGAAATAAAGCCGTATGGGAAAAAACAGTACATCCTCCACAGAAGAGAAACGGTTTTAAAAGATGCTTCTACAAAATTACAATTCATTCCACAAATGAAATTTGGAGACACGTTCACAATGATATTTGAATTTCTGTCTTAAAAGAAAGTGAAGAGGAAAAGGGGCTGTGGGCGTCAGTGACGTCCTTCTAAAAGGAATTCTAAAATTTGCTGGCAAAACTTAGACGTTGAAAAACTTAAAGTTACCGTCGTCGTTCTTTAACAATGGTGAGGATATTAAAGGGCATAACAACAAGCAACAAATCAATATTTGTCTAAATAGAAACAATCTACAGAACTAAATTGGATTAATCTTACACATTAGACCTTATAGGATTTTATATACTGAACAAGTTTTAACAGAGAGCAGATAAAAACAATAACTGGATTAGATTAATTCTGTTATAAAACTATGGAGCGTTAAACTTTATGACAAAAAACCCCTCTTGTTCATAATTTGTGGACAAACTGGTTGTGGAAAAACAATATTTTTCCTCGACCTGTTACAAACAGTTTATCGTTTTAATTTTGAAACATTTGTGATTTTCTGCCCAACACTTAAATGGAACAAAGCAATCATGATAGAAAGGGTTTATGGACTGATGATAACATATTTTTGTTAAACCGCAATAAACAGTAATGTTAAACGATTTTTATATTGTTTAAGGAACGCAGACACTATTATTATAGATGACTGTTTACAAAAGAGACATAGTTTAAAAGAAAC
>JAFLJL010010162.1:31262-49713 GCA_018398815.1 Conus ventricosus
ATCTCTTCTTTCAGCAACTGATTCACCGAAGATGTTACAACCTCTGCGGATATGTCGTATGCGGGACAATCAAACACAAAATGTATTTCATTCTCAACACTGTCACTTTCTCTACACATTTGGCATGATCTATTATTCGATTTCTCGAACCAGCTTTGGTTTGCATTAAGGCCGAGCGTTCTGGTTCGAAATTTTGCTAAACTAAATCTATGCCATTTCTGCGTTATGATTTTAAGATATTTCTCTGCTTCGAGATTACTTTTAAATGAGAGGAACCAGTTCGTATTTATCATTTCCATCCATGCCAGCATGCCAAACTTTGTTTATAAGTACAAATTAACGGTCCTTGAATTCAGAAATAAATTGTGCCTTATTACCGACTCCTTGTGACAACCAAACTATGCCAAAACCATTCTCTGTCAATATTTTCTTAATACAGGAGGCCCAGTTAAATTTTCCATTTTCATGTTGCAGCATGAGCATTTCATTACGCCTGAGCACATAGTCTGGTTATTGGTAGGTTTACTAATTTCAGCCAATAGTTAATACATCTAACATAAGTTATAATAAATAGAGGGTATCGTCCGCTTTCGCCATAAACCATTTTATTAGAGGCGTGCAAGGGTACGTGGATAATACGTTTTATCGCATAAGTATGAACTTTTTCCATTTGGCTATTATCCAACATTCCCCAGACTTCAGATGCATATATCAAAATAGGCTGTATCTGTGAATCGAATAATTTCCAAAATAGATTCACATCGTTGGAGTTCAATTTTTTCATAGTCCTCAGAATATCCATGACACCTCTCTTTCCCTTTCTGCACATCTCAGCCAGCCTTACTCAAGCTTAATTTTGTCGTGAATAACATCCCAAGGTATTTATAGCTACTTGTCACTCTAACTTCTGCTCCACCATAAAACCATCTTTCGTATTTTGATAAGTAACCACCATTTCTGAAAACCATTACATTAGTTTTGCTTAGGTTCACCGTTAATTTTAACTATCTGATTTCTTTTCAGTGTGTCTAACAGATTTTGCAAACCAATAGGGGTATCTGCTAGGAGGATAACATCATCAGCGAAAAGCATTAGAAATAAGTCGCCAGCACCAGGTAACATTTGAAATTCCATGTTTCCCTTCCCCTGATATCTCTATCGCTAATTCGTTTATGAAGAATGTGAACAAAAGTGGGCTAAGCAGACACCTTGTTTCACACCCTCGGGCAGCTGAAATAATCAGATATAAGCTCCTTTCTCTCGAACACATGCAAGAACAGACTCATACATTCATGAACAGCTGCATACAACTTCCATTTACGCCATTATTCCTCAAAATACACACATAGAACATTTCTGTTGACTGAATCGAAGCTTTCTGAAAATCAACAAATGCAACATACAATTTGGATTTTGTTAATAAGTATTTTTGTACTAAAGCATACAGAGTAAAATATATGATCTATTGTGCTATATTTGGATCGGAATCCAGCCTGCTCTTCCATTATTTTCTCTTTCTCTCTCTGCCACGCTTTTAATCTTTTGTTGAGTATATATGTATACATTTTACTAATAATACTCGTCAGTGCAATACCTCGATAGTTGTCAGGATTGTTACTATCACCTTTCTTGTGCAGAGGAACTATTATTGATTTAGACCAAGATTCTGGAAAGATTCCCTTATCAAACACTGAGTTAAAAAGATCAACCAAGAAATCAACTACAACAGAGTTAGCACATTGAACATTTCTCCAACTACTTTGTCTGGCCCAGCACTTTTTCCACATTTGATGTGTTTTATACTGTTTAAGACTTCATTTCTTGATATTGGTCATTAAACAATGGTTCGCCAGTAATTTGCTCGTCACTATCGATGTCTACGCTCAAATCTTCACAATCGTTATCAAATCCATTAAATACACTGTAGAAATGTTCATACCATTGTTGCGAGCTGATTTCATTATAAATTACTGGTTTTCTACTGATCGATCGAATTGTAGACCAGAATAATTTAGGGTCGTTAATAGATGCTTTCAATCTATTAATTTGTTTTTCATCAAATTCTTTTCTTTTCTCTTTTTTCAGTAAATTATAGTCTTTCCTTTCCCTAACGTAAGTTGCTTTGTGTTCTTTTTTCAGTGTTCCAGATTTGGTTCTTTGATATCGCTTCAAACACCTGTTCACAAGTTTTTTCTTATTCTCGCACTCAAAATCAAACCAATCGCTCACTTCTTTCTTTGTTTTTACCCTTGGTCCTTACCATACACGCAGCTGCACTATACAAAGCTTTCACAAAATATTCTAAACCAGTGTTGATATTCACATTAAGATGCTCTGTAGCTTCATCACAGCACTGTTTGAATCGTCTGAATCTAGTTCCTCCTTATAAGTCTCTGCATGTTCTTCAGACCAATAAAGCGCTCTTCTGTATGACATACTGGATGCTCTTTTCTTACGTTCATATTACTGTTTTCCATTTTAGTTCTACAGGTAAATGCCAGGAAAATAAACAATCGCCAACCTTCATTCTGCAATTTCTTAGTAAATCTTTAGTGACAATGAAATAATCAATTAAACTACTACCATTAGGTGACACAAATGTAAACTCTCCTTTCGAATCATCATTGCATGTACCATTCACAATATCTAGATCAACATAAAACACAAATCTAACAAGGATTTACAAACTTATTTAATACAAGTCTTTAGAGCGGCGCTTTAACACATCATTTTCATTGTCCCTTTTATGATCATCTTCAGTACAACCATCTTCATCATATGAATCATCACCATCATAGACATCAATATTATAATCACCCTCCCCATCAACATCACAGTCTTCATCATCATCGCTATCATCATCTCCAGGTGTAAAATTTGATATACGGGGGGGGGGGGGGAGAGAGAGAGAGTGAGAGAGGAGAGAGAGAGAGAGAGAGAGAGAGAGAGGGAGCGAGAGAGAGAGAGAGAGAGAGAGAGAGAGAGAGAGAGAGAGAGAATTAAACTAGAAAAGAAAGACATGAATAGTACTTTGACAGAGAGCTCATCGCCGGAAAATTGAGATCGTCTCTCTCTCTCTCTCTCTTCTCTCTCTCTCTCTCTCTCTCTCTCTCTCTCTCTCTCTCTCTCTCTCTCTTCTCTCTCTCCTTTCTCTCTCTCTTCTTTCTCTCTCTCGCTCTCTCAAGTGCGCATGCGCAGATGTGTGTGTGCGCATATTTGTGTGTGTGTGTGCGCGCGCTGCGCGCGCGCGTGTGTGTGTGTTTGTATGTGTGTGTGTGTGTGTGTGTGTGTGTGGTGTGTGCGCGTGTGCGTGTGTGTATGTGTGTGTGTGTGTGTGTGTGTGTGTGTGTGTGTGTGTGTGTGTGTGTGTGCGTGCGCGCGTGCGCGCGCGAGCGTGTGTGGTTGCCTTTCTGTTTTCTGTTTTGTTTGTTCATTTGTTTGTTTTTCTTTTGCAGATGCCGCTTTCCTCCATCATCCACCCTCCTCACACACGCCTTCATCTCCCACTGTCCTGCCCGCTTTTCCCTTGCCATTAGCGTCTGCCCGCTTTTCCCTTGCCATTAGCGTCTGCCCGCTTTTCCCTTGCCATTAGCGTCTGCCCGCTTTTCCCTTGCCATTAGCGTCTGCCCGCTTTTCCCTTGCCATTAGCGTCTGCCCGCTTTTCCCTTGCCATTAGCATCTGCCCGCTTTTCCTTGCCATTAGCGTCTGCCGCTTTTCCCTTGCCATTAGCGTCTGCCCGCTTTTCCCTTGCCATTAGCGTCTGCCCCTTTTCCCTTGCCATTAGCGTCTGCCCCTTTTCCCTTGCCATTAGCGTCTGCCCGCTTTTCCCTTGCCATTAGCGTCTGCCCGCTTTTCCCTTGCCATTAGCGTCTGCCCCTTTTCCCTTGCCATTAGCGTCTGCCCGCTTTTCCCTTGCCATTAGCGTCTGCCCGCTTTTCCCTTGCCATTAGCGTCTGCCCGCTTTTCCCTTGCCATTAGCGTCTGCCCGCTTTTCCCTTGCCATTAGCGTCTGCCCGGTTTTCCCTTGCCATTAGCGTCTGCCCGCTTTTCCCTTGCCATTAGCGTCTGCCCGCTTTTCCTTGCCATTAGCGTCTGCCGCTTTTCCTTGCCATTAGCGTCTGCCCGCTTTCCCTTGCCATTAGCGTCTGCCCGCTTTTCCCTTGCCATTAGCGTCTGCCCGCTTTTCCCTTGCCATTAGCGTCTGCCCGCTTTTCCCTTGCCATTAGCGACTGCCCGCTTTTCCCTTGCCATTAGCGACTGCCCGCTTTTCCCTTGCCATTAGCGTCTGCCCGCTTTTCCCTTGCCATTAGCGACTGCCCGCTTTTCCCTTGCCATTAGCGTCTGCCCGCTTTTCCCTTGCCATTAGCGTCTGCCCGCTTTTCCCTTGCCATTAGCGTCTGCCCCTTTTCCCTTGCCATTAGCGTCTGCCCCTTTTCCCTTGCCATTAGCGTCTGCCCGCTTTTCCCTTGCCATTAGCGTCTGCCCGCTTTTCCCTTGCCATTAGCGTCTGCCCCTTTTCCCTTGCCATTAGCGTCTGCCCGCTTTTCCCTTGCCATTAGCGTCTGCCCGCTTTTCCCTTGCCATTAGCGTCTGCCCGCTTTTCCCTTGCCATTAGCGTCTGCCCGCTTTTCCCTTGCCATTAGCGTCTGCCCGCTTTTCCCTTGCCATTAGCGTCTGCCCGCTTTTCCCTTGCCATTAGCGTCTGCCCGCTTTTCCCTTGCCATTAGCGTCTGCCCGCTTTTCCCTTGCCATTAGCGTCTGCCCGCTTTTCCCTTGCCATTAGCGTCTGCCCGCTTTTCCCTTGCCATTAGCGTCTGCCCGCTTTTCCCTTGCCATTAGCGTCTGCCCGCTTTTCCCTTGCCATTAGCGACTGCCCGCTTTTCCCTTGCCATTAGCGACTGCCCGCTTTTCCCTTGCCATTAGCGTCTGCCCGCTTTTCCCTTGCCATTAGCGACTGCCCGCTTTTCCCTTGCCATTAGCGTCTGCCCGCTTTTCCCTTGCCATTAGCGTCTGCCCGCTTTTCCCTTGCCATTAGCGTCTGCCCCTTTTCCCTTGCCATTAGCGTCTGCCCCTTTTCCCTTGCCATTAGCGTCTGCCCGCTTTTCCCTTGCCATTAGCGTCTGCCCGCTTTTCCCTTGCCATTAGCGTCTGCCCCTTTTCCCTTGCCATTAGCGTCTGCCCGCTTTTCCCTTGCCATTAGCGTCTGCCCGCTTTTCCCTTGCCATTAGCGTCTGCCCGCTTTTCCCTTGCCATTAGCGTCTGCCCGCTTTTCCCTTGCCATTAGCGTCTGCCCGCTTTTCCTTGCCATTAGCGTCTGCCCGCTTTTCCCTTGCCATTAGCGTCTGCCCGCTTTTCCCTTGCCATTAGCGTCTGCCCGCTTTTCCCTTGCCATTAGCGTCTGCCCGCTTTTCCCTTGCCATTAGCGTCTGCCCGCTTTTCCCTTGCCATTAGCGTCTGCCCGCTTTTCCCTTGCCATTAGCGTCTGCCCGCTTTTCCCTTGCCATTAGCGTCTGCCCGCTTTTCCCTTGCCATTAGCGTCTGCCCGCTTTTCCCTTGCCATTAGCGTCTGCCCGCTTTTCCCTTGCCATTAGCGTCTGCCCGCTTTTCCCTTGCCATTAGCGTCTGCCCGCTTTTCCCTTGCCATTAGCCTCTGCCCACCTTTTCCCTTGCCATTAGCGTCTGCCCGCTTTTCCCTTGCCATTAGCGTCTGCCCGCTTTTCCCTTGCCATTAGCCTCTGCCCGCTTTTCCCTTGCCATTAGCGTCTGCCCGCTTTTCCCTTGCCATTAGCGTCTGCCCGCTTTTCCCTTGCCATTAGCGTCTGCCCGCTTTTCCCTTGCCATTAGCGTCTGCCCGCTTTTCCCTTGCCATTAGCGTCTGCCCGCTTTTCCCTTGCCATTAGCCTCTGCCCGCTTTTCCCCTGCCATTGGCGTCTGCCCGCTTTTCCCTTGCCATTAGCGTCTGCCCGCTTTTCCCTTGCCATTAGCGTCTGCCCGCTTTTCCCTTGCCATTAGCGTCTGCCCGCTTTTCGCTTGCCATTAGCGTCTGCCCGCTTTTCCTTGCCATTAGCGTCTGCCCGCTTTTCCCTTGCCATTAGCCTCTGCCCGCTTTTCCCTTGCCATTAGCCTCTGCCTGCTTTTCCCTTGCCATTAGCGTCTGCCCGCTTTTTCCCTTGCCATTAGCCTCTGCCCGCTTTTCACTTGCCATTAGCGTCTGCCCGCTTTTCCCTTGCCATTAGCCTCTGCCCGCTTTTCCCTTGCCATTAGCCTCTGCCCGCTTTTCCTTGCCATTAGCCTCTGCCCGCTTTTCCCTTGCCATTAGCGTCTGCCCGCTTTTCCCTTGCCATTAGCGTCTGCCCGCTTTTCCCTTGCCATTAGCGTCTGCCCGCTTTTCCCTTGCCATTAGCGTCTGCCCGCTTTTCCCTTGCCATTAGCCTCTGCCCGCTTTTCCCCTGCCATTGGCGTCTGCCCGCTTTTCCCTTGCCATTAGCGTCTGCCCGCTTTTCCCTTGCCATTAGCGTCTGCCCGCTTTTCCCTTGCCATTAGCGTCTGCCGCTTTTCGCTTGCCATTAGCGTCTGCCCGCTTTTCCCTTGCCATTAGCGTCTGCCCGCTTTTCCCTTGCCATTAGCCTCTGCCCGCTTTTCCCTTGCCATTAGCCTCTGCCTGCTTTTCCCTTGCCATTAGCGTCTGCCCGCTTTTCCCTTGCCATTAGCCTCTGCCCGCTTTTCACTTGCCATTAGCGTCTGCCCGCTTTTCCCTTGCCATTAGCCTCTGCCCGCTTTTCCCTTGCCATTAGCCTCTGCCCGCTTTTCCCTTGCCATTAGCCTCTGCCCGCTTTTCCTTGCCATTAGCGTCTGCCCGCTTTTCCCTTGCCATTAGCATCTGCCCGCTTTTCCCTTGCCATTAGCCTCTGCCCGCTTTTCCCTTGCCATTAGCCTCTACCCGCTTTTCCCTTGCCATTAGCCTCTGCCCGCTTTTCCCTTGCCATTAGCCTCTGCCCGCTTTTTCCTTGCCATTAGCGTCTGCCCGCTTTTCCCTTGCCATTAACCTCTGCCCGCTTTTCCCTTGCCATTAGCCTCTGCCCGCTTTTCCCTTGCCATTAGCCTCTGACCGCTTTTCCCTTGCCATTAGCCTCTGCCCGCTTTTCCCTTGCCATTAGCCTCTGCCCGTTTTTCCCTTGCCATTAGCCTCTGCCCGCTTTTCCCTTGCCATTAGCCTCTGCCCGCTTTTCCCTTGCCATTAGCCTCTGCCCGCTTTTCCCTTGCCATTAGCCTCTGCCCGCTTTTCCCTTGCCATTAGCCTCTGCCCGCTTTTCCCTTGCCATTAGCCTCTGCCCGCTTTTCCCTTGCCATTAGCCTCTGCCCGCTTTTCCCTTGCCATTAGCCTCTGCTCGCTTTTCCCTTGCCATTATTGTCTGGCATTGTTCGCCTGGGTCGGCACCGGTAGCATTCCTTATGTGACTGTCAGTGAATGATGGAGCATCCTACTGCCATACTTAGCAGGCCACGGGGGGGGGGGGATTGGGGGGGGGGGGGGGGGGGAGAGAGAGAGAGAGAGAGAGAGGAGAGAGAGAGAGAGAGGAGAGAGAGAGAGAGAGAGAGAGAGAGAGAGAGAGAGAGAGAGAGAGAGATCATTTACAGGCCTTGCCTCCGTACAGAGAGCATGTGAAGACCAGTTTTATATAATCGATCATAAACAGAAATACGCCAGCATTAATGGCACGCAGACGGGCCACGCGCATGCGCGCACACACAGACACACACAAACACAGACACACACAGACACACACAGACACACACACACATACACGTGCGCGCACACACAGACACATAGACACACACACAGACACACACACAAATGCACATACGCACAGGCGCCTGCGCGCGCGAGCGCGCACGCACGCACACACACACACACACACACACACACACACACACACACACACACACACACACACACACACACACACACACACACACACACACACCACACACGAACGCACGCTCGCACACACGCGTGCTTACTCAGACGCACACGCGCGCACACACAACACACATACACACACACACACACACACTCACACACACACACACACACACACACACACACACACACACACACACACACACATGTATATATATATATGAATAATTGCTGTTTCTCGAACCTTTAACCCATTGAACATGTAAACAAACAACTCCACGCGTCTTAAGAACTAAGGACATCAACAATGTCAAGTTTTAAAAAATATGGTTGCCTGTTATATTTAAGCCTAAAAAGACATTCACACATTGGTGGAAGAGCTTGACAGCATAAATCGAAATGAGCTTTATTTACTTCCGACTGCTCGAGTACATAATGATCAAACAGGTTATCACTCTTGAGGGTTTTATACCTAAAATTATGTAGCATCAATTGTGCAAATCCCAGTATAAATCTAGTCGTAATGTGCTTCAAATCTGAATCCTGGAGTGATAAGCGACTTCAAAAATGAATGAACTAGCTAGACAATGGAAAAGAACCTAAAGGGGAAAAAAGTTGTAATGGCTGCCAGCTAACAACTTCTTGCACGCAGTGGGAGTATTTTGCAGTGTTTTAGTGACATAATGGACAATACGGTGTTGATTCTTATGAGAAGCGGTGTCTGAAGTTATTGTGCATAGCCGGAGTATAAAATGTGGTAATTGTGGTAATTAATAAGTTCGATTTTGAACAAACAGTGTGCGTTGTGAGTTTCAAACAAGCTTCTTTTTCTTTCGCCATTGTTGACATCCAACGCAGTGAGAGTATTATGTTGTGTTAAACACGTGCAACCAGTGTGTGATCCATATTATGTGCCAGCTTGTAATGTAACGAGTTTCTCGCTTTATTGTGTTACTACCACGACTGGTCCTGCAGGTTTGTGCAAAAAGATTGAGTACGATTTCCTTCACCATCGATTTCGTCTCTTCATGTTCAAACCGTCACTTCTCTCCAGTAATTGTTATTTTATAATGTTTGGTTGAAATGTCGTCAAAACGCACGGCTCAGTCACCGCTATCTTCAGACAGTCAAGAAAAACGGTTAAAAGAAGGTGTTGTTTCAGAAGATTTGGACGCTACTATTATTAACACTGATTTCCTCTCAAGTACTGTATTAGAAGGTGAAGACGAGGGTGGAGAGTTTTTTGAGAGTACTGGTGTGTTACAGCCCCAGAAAATGGCAGACAGTGAGATATTGACTGACATGAAAAAGCAGCTGATAACGGTGCTAGGTGATCCTGATGTCGTCCAAAAGGTCTTCAGCCTAGTTGCTACACAATTCACCGAACGTATCAAGGAAGAAACTGAGTGGTCTCAGGGATCTGGTTACTGAGCAGAGGAAAGAAATTGCTTCTCTCAAAGAAAAGGTAGACGATCTAGAACAGTATGGTCGCCGCAATTCATTCCGGCTGAACGGTGTTCCGGAGACTGCAGACGAAAATACAGATCACATCGTGAAAACGGTAGCAAAGTCGATCGGGGTCGATGTCAGTGATGAGATGATTGACCGCTCCATCGGGTCGGGCCGAAGCCGACCAGTGCCAGCGTCGCTCGACCGATCCTGATAAAGATGACGTCGTATCGGAGTAAGAAGGCTGTCATGGTCATGAAGAGGAGGCTGGCAGAAGTTGATCCAAGAGCTGTTCCCTGGTCTCCAGTAGCCGGCAGGTGGTGCCTCCTCTGTTTCTTCTGCTTCCCAGTCGACCCGGACGGCCCAGGCCCGTTCCCGACTGTTCATCAATGACGACCTGACGAAGACTAGAGCGGAGATTGCTGCCATAGCTCGTGAAAAGAAAAGGAAGAGAGCCATTGAGAACACCTGGGTGAGGGATGGTGTCATCTTCGTTCTGTGCAGAGGTACTGTGCACCGTGTAACGTCAAAGCAAGGCATAGATGCTTTCTGATCATTAGATTCTGTATTTGGATATATTCTAGATACATTCCGGTAGTACTCATGTTTGTTCTGTTCTATATTTCTATATTCATTTATCGTATTGATTGTCATATCAATTAACCTACGAAAGCAGACTAAAAATGGTCCTACTATTATTATTATTGTTTGGCGTTGTGATTACCTATGTTAAAATGAAATTATGGGATCAAATTGATGACAATTGTATATTTTAAGGTTACTCGGCATAAATGGTTAGTCACTTGTCACCAAAGACCGATACCTAGCTTTGTCCTAGATTAATGGCGAGCACACAATAGCTTTGTGAACAATCATCGTCATGTTGGTGCTGTGCTTTCCATGACTGTTAATGTGTGGTAGTACTACCCAGCGAGGCCGAATATAAGATTAAAGGAAAAACACACTCGCATATCGCGAAATGCAGCATAGAAATTGTCGGAGTGAATTCCTTGGAACTAACTAGTCTTCTGTTCAAACTGTTTGTCTTGCTTTATATGTCTTGCTTTATACTCCAAGCTTTGTGAGGTTGACTTGAGAACAACATACAAATAATTATATAATAATGTGTATGCTGATGACATAAGTCAGGTTTCATTGGGCATAGGAATGCTGATGTTGTTGAAGTGTGTACATAATATATATTGATACGAGTGCATATAAGCACGTATGTGAGTGTGTGTGTGTGTGTGTGTGTGTGGTGTGTGTGTGTGTGTGTGGTGTTTGTGTGTGTGTGTGTGCGCGCGCGCGCGCGCACTTACGTCTTTGTGTAAAGGTGAGGTGCATTGGAGCAGGGGTATACGTGTACGAGCATGTGCGTATATGTGTATGTATGTATGTGTGTGTGTATGAATGTGTGCGCGCGCTTATGTTTGTGTGTGCATAGGTGGTGGTGGTGATTGTTGGGGTTCGTGGAAACAGGGTATGTGCGTGTGTGTGTATATGTGTTTGTGTATATGCGTTTGTGCGTATTTGTGTGTGTGTGTGGGAGAGAGGAGGTGGTGCGTGCCTGTGTATGTATGTGTGTTAATGTTTATGTAGGTGTGTGTGTGTGTGTGTGTGTGTGTGTGTGTGTGTGTGTGTGTGTGTGCGCGCGCGTGCGTGTGTGTGTGATTGTGTGATTGTGATCAGTTGTTGATTGATTCTTAATGATGATTAATGATGATTAATGATGATTGTCAGTCACTGATTATTGATGACGATTGATGATGATGATGATAATGATAATGATGGATTAATGACAATGGCTGATATAGTGATGTTGAAGATTGAAGTAATAGACTGATTATCGATGATGGTGACGATAGTGATGATTGACTAGTTATAATAACTGATTAGTGATGAAAGTAATTGACTAGTGATAACGACTGGTCAGAGATGATGATGATTATTTGTGATAATGACTGATCAGCAATTGTGTTGATTGATTAATGATGACTGTCCACTGATAGTGATGATTGGTTGGTGATAATGACTGATCAGTGGTAACGATGATTGATTAGTGATAATGACTGATCAGTGATGATGATAATGATTATGATTAATTAGTAATTATGTCTGATGAGCGGTGGTGATGGCTGACTGGCGATAGTGACTGATCAGTGACTGATCAGTGATAATGAAGATTGATTTGTGATAATGATTGATCATTCATTGTGACGATTGATTAGTAATAACGACAGATTAATTATGGTAAAGACGACTTATTAGTGATAGCGACTGGTTAGTGATGGTGATTGATTTGTGATAGTGACGGGATAATGACTGGTCTGAGCTGGTGATGAATGATTCGTAATGACTGATCTGTGATGATGGTTGATTAGTGATGACTGATCTGTGATGATGGTTGATTAGTGATGACTGATCTGTGATGATGGTTGATTAGTGATGACTGATCTGTGATGATGGTTGATTAGTGATGACTGATCTGTGATTATGGTTGATTAGTGATGACTGATTGGTGATGATGGTTGATTAGTGATGACTGATCTGTGATGATGGTTGATTAGTGATGACTGATCTGTGATGATGGTTGATAGTGATGACTGATCTCTGATGAGGGTTGATTAGTGATGACTGATCTGTGATGATGGTTGATTAGTGATGACTGATCTGTGATGATGGTTGATTAGTGATGACTGATTGGTGATGATGGTTGATTAGTGATGACTGATCTGTGATGATGGTTGATTAGTGATGACTGACCTGTGATGATGGTTGATTAGTGATGACTGATCTGTGATGATGGTTGATAAGTGATGACTGATCTGTGATGATGGTTGATTAGTGATGACTGACCTGTGATGATGGTTGATTAGTGATGACTGATCTGTGATGATGGTTGATTAGTGATGACTGATCTGTGATGATGGTTGATTAGTGATGACTGATCTGTGATGATGGTTGATTAGTGATGACTGATCTGTGATGATGGTTGATTAGTGATGACTGATCTGTGATGATGGTTGATGAGTGATGACTGATCTGTGATGATGGTTGATTAGTGATAGCGATTGATTTATACTAATGACTGACCGGTGATGATAACGATTGATTTATGCTAACAATGACTGACCAGTGATTATGATGATGTTTGACAAGTGATAATGACTGATCAGTGATGGTGATGATTGACTAGTGATAACGACTGATTATCGATAGTAACTGATAGGTCATTGACTGATTGCTGATGACTGTTTGTTAATGAGAGGTGATGAAAATGGATTGGAGACGAAAGTGTTGACGACGTTTGTTTTTTGATTGATTGCTTGTGGTGCAGATTGAGTGGTTTCGATGATTGATTTATGACTGATTGATTGGTGAAGATGATCGACTGGTGATTGAGCTTGATTGTTGGTGACATCTGACTCCAGATGATGATTGATTTGTGTTGTAATTATTTTTTTGATTTGTGACAATGTTTGGTAATTGATTGATTAATAATGATACTGATGAATAATTGTTGATAATTAGCCACTGAGGATTGATTAGAGTTATGAAGATTAATTAGCGATGACGATTAGACGGTGATGGTGATTGATCGATACTTATTATCAATTGTGATTTAGTCGTTTGATATTTGCTTTTCGCTTCTTGGAAATTTTTGCTTGAATTTGATATCTCGCTTCTCCCCTGCCAAAATTATGATGGAATTGAATCCATATACTTACTATTATTTTTCGTTTTACTTCTATTCAATTATATCTATTTTTCACTTGTTAGGGCAAAATTAACAATACTTTTGTGTACTATACTGATCAACACCGGGGTGATTTTAAGAAACAATGGCATTCCGATGCTTTCATCTGAACTGTTTGAATTCTTGCTCCATTCTGTGACATGAGTTGTAGCCTAGGTCAGTTCAGAGCCAGTGTCGGAATGTTCTATGCCAGGGCTCTCCAATTATCAACATACAAAATGTCTTTTGTCACTGTTAGCACTTTTACCCCGTCCTCCTTTTAACATCATACAGATCTAGAGCTTTGACTCTTGCATTCTTTACCTTCATCATGTTCGAGTTCATTCTACCCAAATTTATATATTGTGGAAAGCCTCTTGAAAAGACTACTAACCTTAACAAATCATGCAATGACCTTAGTGTCCATGGGTATACTGGACCAGGTAATCTTATGCTTACCTTTCAGTGTATGCTATTGGTTCAGTTGCTTCTGGAACTTGCGGGTGACATTCACCCTAACCCTGGACCAGATGAAATCGACCTGGATGGATTTTCCATTATCCACCTGAATGCGCGCAGTTTGAGTAGGAAAATTCCCTTAGTTCAATGCGAAGCAAGCTGCTTTGATGTCATAAGTGTATCAGAAACATGGTTCTCAGAACCACAGCTGATGATGACGTCATGATCCCTGGTTTTCACCCTCCCTTAGGTGTGACAGGCCTGGAGACGCACATGGTGGTGTCGCTGTATATGTAAAACTAAATTAATCTGTAAACCCAGGCCTGATCTGAGTGTAACTGATTTAGAAGCGGTATGGGTGGAGACTAAACTGGGTCAGGACACATTATTGGTTGGAACATTCTACAGGCCTCCTGATGTTAATGTAGCTTACTGGGGCTTAATCGACCAATCAATCCAACTTGCAGGCAAGACTCCTCATAAATATATTGTTCTTGGAGATTTCAATGCTGATTGTGCAAATCAACTCCCACATCATCTCCAGAATATAATGATTACAAATAGTTTATTTCAACTGGTTAAGAAACCAACCCGTATTATACTGAACAATCTTCAACATTATTAGACCTTATACTTACACCATGTCCCGATATGATCCAAACCACGGATGTAATGCCAACCGATCTGTAGTGACCATTCATCACCATATGCTGTCTTGAAAAATCATCATAGGCCCAACACATGCTACAGACGCACAATTTATAATTACTCGAAGTTGGATGTTGTAAAATTGATTACCGAATTATCAAATACTAATTGGAATGCAATTCTGTCTTTAGAATCAATTGATACTGCGGCTGAAAAATGTCAGAAGTACTTATGAACACGGCAAAACTTTGTATGCCAGTTAAAGAAATTACAGTCAATGAACGTGATGCTCCATGGATAACTATTGAAATAAAAAAGATTATAAAAAAGAAAAAATGCCATTCACAGATTAGCCAAATCCTTAAATTTCGGTTGGACATGGGCATTATTTCGTCGAATTCGTAACGACCTTACAGAAAAAAATCGATTAAGAAAGGGTGAGTACGCACTTGAACTTGAAAGTCGTATTTCTTCTCCTTGCAGGTTTGGATCAAAGGACTGGTGGAAACTAGTAAAAACATTCATTTCAACCAAAGGTATGCCTCAAGACGATATTCCCCCAATAGAAGAAAATGGTGTAATTTACTACTCCATGAAAGATAAAGCAACTGTATTCAATACATACTTTGCTGCGCAGTGTTCGGTGGATGGTGGAGCTGAGATTCCTGGATTAAATGAACTCAACGGGTTCATAGATCAATTGACTCTTTCTACAAATATAGTATTGGAAATATTGAAGAGTCTTGACTGTAAAAAAGCAGTAGGGCCTGATTTAGTCCATAACAAAGTGTTAGTAGCTGCTGCAGATGTTATCTGTGAACCATTGACTTTTTTGTTTAACCGTTCATTAACAGAATGTAGGTTTCCATCCATATGGAAACTAGCCCATGTAACTCCAATATTCAAAAAAGGAGACAGAAACAAGTGTGGAAATTACCGCCCCATTTCGCTCTTGAGCTGTGTAGGCAAAGTGCTGGAGAAATGTGTTCAAAAACATGTTTTCAAATACCTCACAGATAGCAATCTTTTAGCAACTGCTCAGTCTGGGTTTATTCCACATGACTCGACTGTCTTTCAACTTTTGAGTATATATGATGACTTTTGCAAATTTTTTAGAAGCTAAAACAACTGCACAAGCAATTTTTTTTTGACATATCTAAAGCTTTCGATAAAGTTTGGCACCAAGCATTATTACATAAACTATCTGCTTTGGGTATCCGTGGACAACTTCTTGAATGGTTTACTGACTATCTAAGAGATCGGTCCCAGGCTGTTGTTCTAAAAGGGAGTAAATCGTCCTACCTTCCAATATCAGCAGGTGTTCCGCAAGGTTCTGTTTTTGGACCACTTCTATTCCTTGTCTACTAAATGACATTGCACATGATATTGAATCGATGATCAAATTATTTGCAGATGATACTAGCATATATCTGGCGTTAGATAACACCAACTAAGGACAGAAATTTTAAACTCAGATCTTGACAAGATAAGAAAGTGGGCTTCTGCTTGGAAAGTAGATTCAACCAATCCAAAACTAATTATTAACCATTTCCAATCACACAGTACCCCAAACACAGCCCTTGAAATTTAGTGATGTGATATTACAGGAATCAGACTCCCATAGCATCTAGGTGTAATGATACAAAGCAACTGTAAATGGGACCTCCATATTAAATCTATTTTATCCAAGTGCCGTGTCCTTATTGCATGTCTCCGGTCATACAAGTACAGACTGAGTCGTAAATCTCTTCTTACTATGTATAAATCATTTAGTCTACCTCATTTTGACTTCTCAGATGTTATTTGGGACAACTGTACGAATAAACAAAGCGAAGATCTTGAAAACCTCAATTTGGATGCTATTAGGACAATCACTGGTTCAGTTCGTGGTACTAATCATCATAAATATATAATGAATCAGGACTAACGTCCTTAAAGAAAGACGTCGTCGTCAAAACTCATATTGTATTTCAAAATTGTTAATGGCACAGTGCCATTGTATTTAGTTGAACGTCTTCCTCCTCTAGTTGCTTCAATCAATCCTTATCACAGACGAAATCCCCAGGAAAGACAAGTACCAAGGTGCAGATTGGAACTGTTAAAATTTCATTCTTTCCTTCCACTACTGTTCTTTGGAACAGTCTTCCATGATAACATTAAGCAGTCTGATTCTCTTAGTTTTGTTAAGCGTTACCTTAGTAATACAGATACAGTTGTTCCTTCTTATTATTATTTGCAAGACAGACAATCAGAAATAATAATTTGCAAACTGAGACTGGAAATGAGTGACTTGAACAGTGACTTATTTAAACGCACCTGTCAAACAGTGCAGCATGTAACTGTGGTTATCCTGTTGAAGACGCTAATCACTTTTTGTTGCACTGCCCACTCTTCCAGTTAGCTCGAACTCAGACAATAGCGTTACTACCTACTGACATAAAAAGCAGATGCCAGAATTTTGTTATGTGGTGACCAAGACAAAACCTGCACTGAAAACTCTGCAATATTAATTACAATTGGTGATTTTATTCGCATGTCTAACAGATTTATCCGGTAATAAATTTCCTTCATCTCATTAATGATGTGACTTTTTCACCATATGTTCAGCATTCTTTCCCCTCATCTGCTACACTAGTGTATAGTCTGCTTCCAATGAGCTTACCTACTTTGTGACTTAAAGTCTCAAATATATTACAGTCTTAAAGAGGCCTTTGGCCTACTGCTGCCCTGGCACAGATAGTTTGTTCTAACTGATTGTTTTGCCTTCGGTGTTGGATTTTCCTTTTCCTTGCTCTGCTCTTCCCTCCCTAAAAACTTGTTTCAGGTTATTATTTGTTTTCAGATTATTTCTTGAATGCAAACGTTCATCTTCAGTTTTTTGCAGCCAATCCATTGTTTTTATATTCAGTGAGTACCGTGTATAAGCATTTTGCTTGTTGTACTCGTCTTATATGTTGTTGCTGCTTTTGTGTGTACTTCTGGAATAAATTCGTTTAAACCAATCTGAATCCTAAGTTCACTCTAAATGAGGCATTTATCAGATGTACTACTGTTTCTATCCCTCCAATCAGCAACAAATCTGGACGTAGCCATTCTACTTCTCACTTGTAGAACCTACCAGATTTTTCGGGGAAAACAAATTACTAATATTTCCAGCCTCTTGACTCAATCATACAAATCCAATACCGAATACAAACAGGCGCTTTTAATACAAAAAAAAGTCGTTAATATTAACATCTGAGACATAATTATGTTATGCCGGTAACATCCCATTTGGTCTACTCCCACATACGCTGACCCTTTGTTTCCCAGTCTTACTAACCCCGAACGTATTTAGCAGTGGCACTATCTATCTATCTATCTATCTATCTATCTATCTATCTATCTATCTATCTATCTATCTATCTATCTATCTATCATCTATCTATCTATCTATCTATCTATCATTATCTATCTATCTATCTATCTACTTCTCTCTCTCTCTCTCTCTCTCTCTATCTATCTATCTATCTATCTATCTATCTATCTATCTATCTATCTATCTATCTATCTGTCTGTCTGTCTGTCTGTCTGTCTGTCTGTCTGTCTGTCTGTCTGTCTGTCTGTCTGTCTGTCTGTCTGTCTGTCTGTCTGTCTGTCTGTCTGTCTATCTGTCTGTCTATGTTTCTGTGCATTTATGTATCTATATATCTATGCATTTATTTATCCGCAATGGATATGTTCGTTTCAGCGTAAAGGAGATCCCGGAATCTTTTCATATCCCCTGTAGTGAATTTCGTTTATGCGTGAGGGGGAGAGAGAAGAGAGAGAGAGAGAGAGAGAGAGAGAGAGAGAGAGAGAGAGAGAGAGAGGCGCGAGAGGAGAGAGAGAGGACAGAGAGAGACAGAGAGAGACAGAGACAGAGAGAGAGAGACAGAGACAGAGAGAGAGAGACAGAGACAGAGAGAGGGACAGAGACAAAGACATTGACAGAAAAGAGAGAGAAAAGAGAGAGAAGGGGAGAGAGAGAGAGAGAGAGAGAGAGAGAGAGACAGAGACAGACATAGAGAGAAAGAGAGCGCGGTCAGATAGGAGAGGGAGGGACTAACACAAAGCCCTAACCCAATATTGTCTCACTCTGCAGCTGAAGAACAACAGGGATTGACACAGCCTCAGAGTCACTGCAAGGACTTCCACCCGTTCCCCCTGGAGCTCCACAATCCTTCCGGTCGCGGTGCCTGCCTGAGGTGGGTGGGGG
>JAFLJL010010164.1:0-18603 GCA_018398815.1 Conus ventricosus
CCGGGTCACCCACGGGGGGGGTAGGGCAGGGTAAGCCCCCCCACTTTTTCCCCCCCTTGGGGTTTTGGAAGGAACCAGGACCCGGGATTTGGGGGCCACAGGGGGGCCCCCCTGGTCGAGGCCACGCCTTGGTCGGGCCCCGTGGCTATAGAGGAGCCCCCCGCCGATCGGGCCGGCCTGGACCCCCGTCCAGGACCTCCAGTAACAGCTAACGTCCCCCCCCCCCCCCCCCCCCCGGGACACGCTCTTCACTGCCCGCTTGGGAGTCAGGGTGTCGGTTTTGGGGGCGACTCCCTGCGAAACCAAACCCGGCTGGGAGCACCTATGCACAGGGTGCTCCCAGGGGACTTGACAGGGCAGGGGATGTGGACCACCCGGTGTAAAAAGGATCGATACGGGAAAATTTTTTTCTTTAAAATTTGTGTATATGTCATATGTGCGGGAATCTGTAATTGTGATTGTGTACGCGTATGGGAAATATTTATTTATGATTGTGCAAGTTGTGTGCGTTGGAGTCTTGATTGTGTTGTGCATTTGTGTGCGTTGGAGTTTTTATCGTGTTTGTGCATGCTGTGTGCGTTGGATGCTTGATCGTGATTGTGCAAGTTGTGTCATTGGAGTGCTTTTTTTTGTATCGGCAGGTGCGGGGTTTTGGAATTTTATTTTGCGGTGTGAAAAATGGGGTTTGTACGAAAATCTTTTTTGTTGGTCTCTTGGGGAGGGTGAGGTCAGTCACTCCCTTCACTCCCCCAAAACCGATCCTGTCAGGGCAGACCCCAGGGGTGGTCGGAAAAATTGTGGGGGCTCGTCCGGGATGTGAAGGCTCTGGCTTCCTCTTTTTTTCGCGGAGTACCTTTTTATTTTGCCCTGTTTTGTATTTTTAGTTATTTGCGTTTTTTGTTTGGGGGGTTGGGCGGGGTGACTCAGAGTGAAGGGGTTTTTTTTTGGGGCCTGAGGAACACCGGGTGACCGGAGTCGGGGTGAACCGGGGGAGTCGACCGCGCCAGACCCCCTTCCCCGGGTACCTCACCAGGTACGGCCCGAAGTCTTCCTTCTGTTGCCCCAGCTTCCATTCCTTTTTTGTATTTAGCCGTTCTTTTTTTTTTTTCTCTCCCGGGTTTGTTGAGTACAGGGGTTGAACGGACGCTATGCTCTTTTTTCCTCTCCCCCCCCGGGATTCCGTCTGCCGTTTTTTTTTTTTTTTTTTTCCCGGCCACCCCCCGCACGTTGCCGAGCTTTAACGGGGTGTTGCCAAGGGGGGGCAGGGGACATAGTTTTGTTTTGTTTTTTTTTGGGTGACCCCACCGCACTGTTGCTCTTGCTGTAGACCCGGGGTGTTGCCGAGGGGGACCCCCCGGGAACTTGTCCACACACACCCCACACACACACATACAAAAACATATACACCGCCCCTAAAATTTTTTTTTTTTTTTCTAGGGAAATTGTCTTTCCCCTTATTTGGAAAAAAACCCAGGGCATTTTTGTCATGGCGACGTCCGGCCTGGGGGTTGGCACGCGTGCGTCGAAAAAAGGGTATTCAAAAAATTTTCGTACCCTACTATTTTGTACCAGTACTTCGACTACGGTAACTCACTATTCCAGTGCTGTGCAGGGAGTCCAGGGAGTACTTTTACTACCTCTTCGCTGGGGGTCTTCCCCCGGGGAAACCCCGACGGGGGACTTTCCGCTCGGAACGTCAGAGCAAGCGAGCAACTGTGGGCTTTTGTTGGGGCGCAGAGACCGAAACCTTCTCCTCTCCAAGCTTCCCCCGTAAAGGGGCATCCCCAGAAGACTTTCCCCTTTTGGGGAAAGGGCGAGAAAACCCCAAGGGGCGGGTCAGCGGATCTCCTCCCCCCCGGGGCGGGGGTGGGAACCCCGCTCAGGAATCACCACTGTCCCTTTATGATTTCTGAGCGGCAGCGTAGTGGAAGAGTCTGCTAGGCAGGAAGCTTGCGTAGGAAAGGCCTGCTAGGCGAGGAAGCCCTGGCGTAGGGAATGAACGTAGGGAAGGGCAAGCTTCGTCGGGAAGAGCACGACGGATGGAGGTCTGCGCAGATGAGACTGAACCAGTACAGAGATTACATAAGGGAAGAGGCTAATCTTCGTAGGGATGAGGCGCCCAACATGAGCTCAGCGTAGCGAGGAGGCAGCCAGACAGGAGTCTCAGCGTAGGGAAGAGCTAACAGCGAAGGAAGAGCAGAACAGCATAGGGAGGAGCGCCAGACAGGAGATCAGCCGTAGAGGAGGCAGCCCTCCGTAGGGAAGAACAGACAGGAGGCGGCTCTGCGTAGAGGAGATGGAACAAACCCTTCTTGTCGCGCCTCCCGCACTGTAAACCAGGGGGTTAATCACCAGCAGTGATCGAGTTTAGAGGCCCAAAGTTAAAGCTTCCCCCCCAAAGAGTTTCGACCTAGTGAGGACATTGATATGTTCCCAAGAGCATATTGACAAGTTGCTAGTTCATACAATTTCCTGAGGACCAAAGGCTATGCACCTATTTTCTCTGGTTATCTGGTGCTGCAAGGAGTGTGTGCTACACGCTAAACGAAGGTGCGTCTTATGCAGACATGCAGTTGGGGGGGGCTCAGCTTAACGTATCCACCTTACCCCAGAGACTAACAGAGGAATTTCAGGTCCATGAGAAGAATAACACGAACCTTCGTGCAGTTTGGTGATAGGCTGCGCAAAACCGCTAGGGATAATTGGCGCAAGTTGGCCAATTGGAGCTGGCGGATCTGATCCTCAATTGACAGCTCACCAACACTGTTTCCCCCAGAGTTGAGATCCTGATAGGCGAACAGCACCTCAGGATTTCGCGGCTGCGATTCACACCGCTGAGTTTGCAGAAAGCTCGCAGGCTATGCATCGCCCAGATACGGAGAGGGAGCCCTCCACAGATTTATGTTGGCATAAGGCGCCGACAACGCTAGCGAGTCGAACAAGGCAGGCAGTATTCCTCGGGAACCTCAGCACCCCGATTTTGTTTTCTTGTGGTCCGTCCGGCACATAAGCGAAAGATTAGCCCTAAGCCGCTGGTAGTCATGGGCTAGTCCTTCCAGCATCCTCGCGCCTCGCTAACGTGGGGTCCATCCAAGCTTCTAGTGGTACAGAGTGCCCAGTGTTCCTTATCTGTTGTTGGTTCATCCTTGTCGACACATCAGGATTCAGGAGATCAACAACTCTTTGTGGATAATGATTTTAGTGTTTCCCCTAATGCCCCCAGCGTGGGCGCCATTACGATGTGTGCGGATGTAGGCGGTTTTCCTCTCACCCGTCCTTCAGTACTCTTCTATCTCCACCCCCTACTTCAGTGCGAGTGATGGGCCATCGCGGAGGAGCGACCTCTTAATTCCCTTATCCTAGGAATACCATCACTCATTGCATACTGGACGCAGTCAGTCCGTGTCACGATCTGCCCGTACAGGCGTTTAGTGGGAGTCACCACACCGCCAAAGCTAAGGAGCAGAACAGAATTGCGTCCGTTTCTCCAGCCGATCTCTGAACGATGTTCTTGCTAGGGCCGAATCCGCTTCCAATGTTCGTCTTCATGCCAGGGACTTTGGGATGTCCAACGCCTTCGACAACTGGTATATCGGCCCGCTCAGTCTGCCCACCACGCCAAGGTGAGCGTCAAGCTCCACAAGGGGATCCTCGTTTAGGTTGGTCACTCTGTCGGATCGTGTGGCCAAGCAGCATGTACGGATCCCCAAAGCTATAGAGAGACTCTGTTCTCACCCCCAATGTTGTGGGTCAAAAATTTCCCCGACAGCCCATGATTCACCCATGCAGTCCTATGCTCAAAACGGACTCTCGAGCGGTGAGACAAGACTTCTCTGGCCGGGGATGAATTCCCGGGTTAGGCAGTACTGGCCGCAGATTGCGATGTCTGCCAACGGACAACCCCCTAAGGTCGCTTGAGGCTGTTCCCCTGGGTCAGTGCCACTGGTTGGGGAGCCTTCAGAAAGGTTGGGGTTGACTGGTGGGACCCTTAATCCACCATCCGGATCGCGGTCACCGCTACGCTTCGGTAGTGTAGAATCTGCGAGTCAATACCAAGAGGCTGTCCCCTTAGGCTATCGATTGCCCCTACTGTTGCTGAATCTCTCAGCAGTTTTGGGACGCGCACTGGGGGTCCCCAAAGAAAAAGTACGCCGGAATGTTTTTACTGGGAGCGATCATCATCCTCTCCAGTGCCTGGACCGGATCCGCCAGTCAGTCGTCGACTTATGATTTAGGCATGGTAACTGCAGAGTCATGCGTTCACTTTCCGTCATATCAAGGGTTCCTGTAATACGGATGCTGACAAATTTTAGCCGAGCTCCGTAGTTAGAAATAGGAAAATCAGTCAGGGGGAAACACCTCCCCTCAACCAGGTTATACCCCTTTTTGGTCTCTGTATCAGGTGTATGACAGTTGTCACTTCAGTGAGGTTAAGGGTAGTGAATCACCAATGGTTCGGATTGTTACTTTCATGGTTGGAAGGTTTGCTTAGTTGTTTGATAAATGCAGTATTATGTATTTCCCCGTGTGATTCTATCGTGGAATGTTTGTATTGGATTCATCGTACTCTGTCCGATCACAGAGAGTTTGGGTTCGGTCCCATTGTTGTGAAGTTGCACATGCGACAAAGGTTCAAAGGAGCAACTGTATCTCAGAGAAACAGATGCTTTTAGAAGGGGGTTTTGTCACGAGTTTGTCACGAGGCCTACGACGTTCGACCCACCTAGGTGGCGGAATTACTTATTTGTTTATTGTCGTTGCTGTTGTCGTGTATCCGTCCCTTGGGGTGGCTTGTGGTGCAGTTGCACCTTGGAGTATTCATCTCAACTTCGTTTGCTTTCTCTCTCCTCTCTCTCCTAATTCCACCCGCCCGTGCTATTTATCCTGCAAGTTCACGGGTGGCCGGTACCTTTCCCTTGAACTTTCTGTCTACGCCTCTCGCCTGCTTTTTTACCTTGTCGCACGTGCTTCGTTCTTTAGTTTTGAATAGCTCACTTCTGTGAAAGCAGTATTGGCATGTTGGGCCCCCATTGCTGAGGGAGGTTGCTCTTCAACTTCGAGCGGAAGATGTCTCTGGGGGCGCCTGCTCAGTCCTGGTTCTTAAACCTTTATCAAACGAGCTGTCAGTCATCTCATTTCCCGCTCGCCTGTAGGAGAGGACATATTTCTTCATTTCCGCACTTCCCTCTGTCCTCTCACTGGACAGAGGGTAAAGGTCCTTTGACCCGCCTCCTTCGGGCCCCCCACGGGTAGCTGTACCCTTCTTCCTTTCCTCCTTCCTTTTTCTTTTCCTCCTCTCTCCGACTCTCCTCCCAGCTACGTCCTCCCCCCTTTCCCGGGGCTTCACCTGGAGCACGAACCGGGTGGTGCCACGTGCTGGTCGAGGCCACGTTCTGGGTGAGACCACGGACGGATGGTGCCACGCGCTGGTCGAGGGCCACGCCTTGTCGGGACCGTGGACTAGTAGAGGAGCCCGCCGTCTCGACTGGCCGGCCCCGACCCCCGTCCAGGGCCTCCAGTAACAGCTACGTCCCCCCCCCCCCCCCCCGGGACACGCTCTTCACTGCCCGCTTGGGAGTCGGGTGTCGGCTTGGGCGACTCCCTGCGAGAACCAACCCGCTCGAGCACCTAGTGCGACAGGGTGCTCCCAGCGGACTTGACAGGGGCAGGGATGTGGACGCACTCCATGGGGTGAGAAAGGATCGATACTGGAAATATTTCTTTATAATTGTGTATATGTCATATGTGCTGGAATGCTGTAATTGTGATTGTGTACGTCGTATGGCGAAATATTTATTTATGATTGTGCAAGTTGTGTGCGTTGGAGTGCTTGATTGTGATTGTGCATGTTGTGTGCGTTGGAGTGCTTGATCGTGATTGTGCATGCTGTGTGCGTTGGAGTGCTTGATCGTGATTGTGCAAGTTGTGTGCATTGGAGTGCTTTATTGTGATCGTGCATGGTGCGTGTGTTGGAATGTTTATTTTGCTGGTGTGAATTAAATGGGGTGTTGTATCGTAATCTTTATTGTGTGGTCTCTTGCGGAGCGTGTGAGGTCAGTCACTCCCTTCACTCCCACCTAGACCGATCCTGTCAGGGCAGACCTCCAGGGGTCGGTCGTGACAATGTATAACACAGAGTTTGTGCTAAATAATGTCGCTCAACACGAAACTGATCAGCACTCATTCCCATTCACCTCTAATGCATATCAAACTTGTAAATAATGTACAGCACATTCGACAGCATCTAAACCTGTTTGTTCCATTTTTGTACCTTTCCATCCCCTCCCTACTTCTTATACATGTTATTTATTAAATTTCTAACTGTCTCATACAAAAAACCTTTCTATCTTACCCTCCCGCTTTCCATTTTCCGTATAGTGTTTACAAGTCGGTTTTAACCTGTAGGCCACATTGCCAGCCCTTGAGCTTTTAATCCTTATAATTGATTTTCTCTGGATTTGAGAGCATAAAAGATGTAGGCCTACATAGCTACATCCCGTAAGATCTCTGTATTTTTGTTTTGTTATATATTATCTAATCTAATCATGTTCAGATTGTTAAAATGTTTGGTTATGTATTTCACTCTTAATTGGTTATAATTTGGACATGCTGTTAAAAAGTGCGTTCTGTTTCATCTAAAAGGACAAAAGGGGCAGGTTGAAATTCACCAAACTATCAGTGTTTTTTCCTTTAAATATGAAATTGGGTTTTTTTCCTAGCCCTCATTTTTTTTAAAATTTTTTCCCAAAATTTATTTAAGTAATTTGATTTGATTTTCTTCTTTTTGGATGAAAGGGTTTTAAATGTTAAAAATGTTGTAAATCCCCCCGGCTATTTGTTTTTTTTCCTATGCCAATTTTTTTTAATAAACAATCAAAAAATTTTTTGGGTTTTAACCCCTTTTTAAACTATATTTTTACTTCCCCTTCTTTTTGCCCTTTCCCCTCGAGAAACCATACCTATCTGACCCCCTTTTTTTCCCTAGTGCCCATTTTTGTTTTTTAAATTACTTCTTTTTTTTTTCCCTTTCTTTTGCTTTTTTTTGGAACCCCTTTTTGGGGAAACATTTTTTACAAAACGTACCCAAATATTTTAATTGCTTTATTATACAATCTATTTAAATGGGTATCTGCCTAACTCCCCATACACTAGATTTTTGGTGTTTTTTTTCCCAAACCCCAAAATTTTTTTTACATGCAAGTAAATGTCCCTTTTTACTGCTGAATACATGGGAAAATCCCCATATTTCAGCTGCATAAAGTAATAGTGGTTTTTGATTTGGGTATCAAAAAATTTAAAATAGACATTCAAATTTTTTTGCCCCTTAAATTAAACATGGTTTTCATTTTTTTCAATCCCTTTTTTTTAAAGGCTCTACCTGCTATTCTGAGAGGGAGATATTCCCCGAGATTTTGGGGTTTGTCAGGTAAAACCCCCAAATTTTTATAACTATTTCCCAATTCTAATTCATCACCTTTATAATACCATTTTTTCTGCCTCCCCTAAGTATCCCCCTTTTCCCTAAATCCCATGCCCTTTTGTTTTTTGTAGATTCACTGTTGGGCCAAATTTGGGTCGAGGTCTCTTGGAGATTTCAAAGGGTTAAATTTTGTAATCCCGGGGGGGTTACCGAAAATTATGCAAATGGGTAGAAAAAAAGTAGTAGGAATAGTTCCTCGGGTTCCCGGGTAGAAATTGGTAGCCATGTTTTTCCTTCAATGTTACCTTTATTTCCCAAACTTCGTTATAAAAAGGGGAAAAAAATTAAAGGAGATGAAAAGCCCCCTTTTTTTCACACCTTGAGGACAGTCGAAGAATTCGGGACGGGTTAAACCCCTTGTCTCACGCATCCCTTTGAACTTTTTCGTACTTTCCCTTTTAACATTTTTAACATTTTGAAAAGATATTTTATGTTTCTTTAAGTTTCCCAAGCTTATCCCTGTTGACTGTATCAAAACGCTTTATAAAAGGGAAATAAAAGCTAATATAATTGCTTCTTTTCTGCCATAAAAAAGCGGGTTTACTTATCATTTTTTCCCAGAGTGTAAATAGGGTTTCCTAGGGTAAGAATTTTTTTCTAAAATCCTGTTTGTTTTTCCTTTGTTTATTTTTGTTTCCTTCCTCTGCCCAGTTGTATAGCCCTTTCTTTTTAAATTACAGTTTGTGAAAATTTTACTTAAGTTTGCATAATAAAAAAAACCCCTCTTTTAATTCCGGGGAGTTTGTTTATCCCCCCTTCTTGAAAAGGGGGAAACGATTACACCCTTTTGTCCTTCTATAAAAAAAATAACTACCCTTAAATTATCTTATTAAAAAATTTTTATTAGAAAGGGGGTTTTATGTGTTTTTTTCCTTGTGCTTTTTAAAAAAATTTTGGGGGTTTTCCCGTCAAGCCCAATGTTTTAACCTAATTTAAATTTCTTTTTTGCTAGACTTTTTTTCAATATTTTTTAAATTTTCTTCATCTAATTTTTTGGGTATAGGATTTCCTTTTTTCGACTTCAATGTTTTTTTTGGCACCCTTTCATTGTTGTTTTGCACTTCAGGTAGTTGGGGGTTTAAAAAAACCCCCTTTTCAAAGTTTTCCCTTGCCATTGGGAATATTTTATTGCTGGTAGTGAAATCTTTTTCTTTTTTTTTGTTTTTATAATTTTTCCAAAAACATCTTACGGGTTTTTTTTGGTTTTTTTAAGAGGGGCCTCGAAATGTTTGTTTACTATATTGTTTTTTCTTTCTCTGATTGTTTTTTTAAAAATATTGTTTTTTTGTTTGCAAAATAACCCTTTTACTTTATACAAATTTTGGGTTTTTGAATCTTTTGGGTATGCTCAGTGAAACTTTAAGGGCTTTGGGGTCGGGATCTTTTTTCTTGACTTACATTCCTTATCATCCCATTTCCATTTGTTGTTTTTTATCCCCCCTATGATTATTTCCCTACATACTTTTACCACCCTTTTAATAGTTTATTAAAATTTTTCTAAACTTAAATTTTTATCAGATTAAACCCCTCGGAAATCTGTTCTGGGTTTATTTTAAATCCTCTTTTTCTATTGCTGTAAATATTCTTTTTTTTTTGCGGGGGTCCCTTTAATTTTCCCTTTACAATTTTTTCTTTTAAGCTTTGTTTTCCCTGGGGGTCGGGAATGTCCCTCTGTATTCCAGTTGTTTGGCTTTATGGTGAGTTTCAATTTTTTCCCTTTGGAAAACCCACAATTTTTTTACATTCCCAAACCCAACTCAAATAACATAAAAAATAATCAATTGTACTTTTCCCCTTTTAAATCAGAATAGAATGTGTATGGACCGTCAAAATTCTCTGCACTTAGCCTTTTAAGGTGTTTTTTAAAAAGTTGTACAAAATTCAATTTTTTTTTTTCCCGGGAAACCTTTGAAAACAGAGTCCATTGCCCTTCGTGCACACCCCATCCTGACCCTTTTTTCAAGGGTTATCAATTTTTTCACACGACCCCTTTCCCCCTATAGGGCTTTGAAGTCTCCTCCAATGATATAGAAAAAATCATTTTGTTGCTCATTTGTTTTAGTAAATATTGCCCCCAGCAGTTCAAGGTACATTTTTATAGCCCCTTTTTCAAAGTAAAAGCGGCTTCAATTTGGGTGTATATATATTTTCCAAAAAACATAATATCCTTCCCACAATTTAGAAATTTTTCAGATATACGTATAAAATAATCTTTTTTTAAATCCCTGTGTTTATTAATGAAATAGTCGGGCCATTTTTTTTTTAAATTTAAACCCTGAAAACCCCCCCCCAAAGGGTTCCCCCTTTTTTTTTGGTAAATTTCACGGGCTGGGCAAGGGGTATAAAAAACATCTGAGAATTTTATTCCAAAATCGAATGACTCTAACGTAAAAGTTTCACTAAACAGGGGATATCAAATAAGTAATATTTTCAAAAAAATCGGGGAATAAATTTAATTTTCTAACAACCTTTACTTTCCCCAACAACCAAAATACAGTTTTTTCTTCCCTTCTTTAATTTCTTTCCTTAGTAAAATTTTCCCACCTTTTTTTTCCTCGTTCTCATTTCCATTAACTCTTGTTTTCGTTCTTTTTTATCTCTTAAAACCGTGTGTTGTTCCCCTTCCCCCTTTTCGCTTTTTTTGTTTAGCTTGTTCTCGGGCCTTTGTTGATTTGTGGGGGACGTTTTTTTTTTCCTTGAATTTTTTTGTGTGCCCTTTGGCCAAAATTTTTATTTTTCCCCCTTTTTTTTTTTTCTTTCCTTCCCGTTTTTCCCTTTTTGATTGAGAACGTGTGTACCCAGGTGGTTGTTTGTTTTTTTTTTAAAATTTTTTGTACCCGATTTTAATGCTTTTTTTCCCGGGATGGGGGTTGTTTGCTTTTGGTTTTTCCCCCCCTTTGTTTTAGTTCACCTCCTTCTTCACTATCAGAATAACCATGCCTTGTGTAAATTTTGGTTTCTTCAATTGTGGGTTTCGTGTATTCGATGGTTGTCGTACTGTTTTTCCCCCTTCTCTTTTTGTGTGTAGCAAAATCACTCCGCGTCGAAAAAGGGGCCCGTACTGGGAAAGATTGTGTCACAATTTTCTGATTCAGTCGTGCATGCGTTTTGCCCCTAAACAAATCCCCTTTAAATGCTCCAATCGGGCCCAAATTTTGGAAAAATATTTTCATCCTGTGCGGGGGCCCAATTTGTGTGTCCCAGGAACTTGGGGGGCCATCTGATTCGGGTTCCCTTAAACCGGGTTCAAGGGGGGGGAAAAAATGCCTGTATTTTGATCTATTTCTGGAAACAGAATTAAATTCCCTTGTATTTTTTCCCCCTACCCCCTTTTTTTCCCTGCCACCCCCTTTTGCGAAATTTTCCCCCTTCCTGTTTTTTTGCTGCTTTCTCATCACCATTGGGCACTTTCTTTCCTTTCCCCTTTCATTCTTCTTTTAAACTTACCTCTCTTTCAGGGGCCCTTTTTTTTCCTTGATTTTTGTTCCACCTCTCCTTTTGGGCCAAAAGACCCCCCCCGAAAAAACGGACACTGGAGATCGCTCCCCCATTCTTTCCCTTTCCCCCCCTTTAAAACTCTCCCACTTCTTTTTCTCGCCCCATTCATTTCCTTTCCCCACTTTTTTTCTTTGCCTATCATCTTTTTCCATGTTCTTTCACTCTTTTCTCTTTCTTCCTCTCTTTTTTTTTCTCCACTCTTCCCCTTTTCTCTCATCCCTCACCCCCCCATCTCCGGGGTCAACAAAGTTTCTAACACCACTTCCCATAAAAACCTTTTTTCATTTTTCCTCTTTTGTTCCATTGTCCATTTGTCCAGAATGTCTTCTGGAAATATTTTCATATCTGTGGGTCCCCCTTGCTGCTGGTGCGGGTCTATAATTGGGTTTATGATTTGGGTGTCCTCCCTTCTGCTCGTGGTCTGTATTCTTTTCTTTCATACAGTTTTTCCCCCCCCTTGTACCCCGACTTCCTTGTGCCCTCAGGGTCACGTAGGGTTTGGGCCGCTTGGCGTTTTGTCCCTGTCCCGAGAAAACCCGTTGCCGCCCTTTTCATCTTCTGCGTTTCCCTCGGTTCTGTAGGATCTTCATGGTGTCTCCCCCCCTGAGGGAAAAGTAGATCACAGGTCTGGGTCTCTCCCGCAGAAGGGGCCGGTTTTTCCTACCTGTGTGCACTTCTATTGGGATCGTCGGGCCCTTTTTCTTTTTCCATTAAATTTTTTCTGTGTCTCTCTGATCACCCAAACACATCTCTCTCTCCTTTCTATCGTCCCGGGCCCCTTTTGATACCCAAAAAACTTTAAAAATTTTTCCGTCTGGAAAAACTTTCAATTTGGGCCATTTTTCCCCCTCCCCTTTTAGTCTTTTGTGGGGCCCTATAGTCTTGCGTTACCCCCAAAAGCCTTACTTTCCGGGGGTTTCCTGTATACCTGCTTAGGTCCCTTTAACATCCCTTTCATAAATTTATTCAATGTGTTCCCCCAAAACTATTGTTTTTGTTTTCCCTCTTGGTTTATAGTGGGGGGTTTTAACTTTAAAAGGGGTCCGTGGGGCGTTGTTTTTGGGCCCTAAAGAGTTTTGTCATCTTGGGGTCTTTTCTTGTTCCCCAAATTTTTTTGAATTTTGCTTCCCGCTTGTCTTTTTAAACTTCTTGTTTTTAGCCCAAATTTTTTGGGTTTAATTTTTCATTTTTGAACCGGGCCCCGGGGTTTGGTCTCCCCCATCACTGGGTAAGGAAAGTTTTCTGCGCACAAAAGGCTAATGGGGGAATAAGAAGTATAACCACCTTTGGGGGACGACTATTTCCAAAATGAATCTGTGATGTTTCGTAGACCCGGAAACCCTTTTTGGGGTCCCCAAAAGAGTCCTCTGCCTGCCGGGTCTTCCCCTTTTCTGCTGTCAACCTCAGGGGAAGGGCAGTGGGGGAAAGGGCAACGCACCGCCCAAACACACCACAGCTTGTTAAAAATCTATTCATTTATCAAATTTTCATGCAATTTTGCACATCCAAAAAAAAAAAGTAAAAACTTTAAAATTTCTTTAAAATGGTTTAAAGAAAGAAACCCCAATGCATATGGAATCAAAAAAAATAAAACATTTCTCTTTCCCGAAAATTTCCCCAAAAACAATTTTTTCAAAAACATCAATTTAAAAAACCCGGGTTTTAAAAAGATTTTCCTTTTTTACCCCGGCCAGGTGATCTTAACTATTCACGAATTTATGCTCTTTTTTTTTTCCTTTTTTTTTCCTTTTCATGTCACTTTCACAACACGGCCAACCCCTGCTGGCAATGGGTTGGTCTGCTTGGGAAATGGCGTTTGGGCTGTGGGAAGCTTGACGAAAGGGGACGCTTTCCCCCTATGGGTCCCAAAACCCCCGGTTTTGGGGGGAACAGTGACTTTTCAAAAATCGATCGGGTTTCCCCTTTTTTCCTTCCTGCATTAAAAGCTTTCACTCTTCTCTCTCTTTTTATCTGCCTAAAAATGGACATGGTTGCCCTTTTCCCTTTTTTTTTTCTTTTTTTTTCTTTTCCTCTTCTTTTGTTACCACTCTCTCTCCCCCCCCATCTCTCTTTAAATCCTTCCCGCAGACTATCCCTGCTAAACTCTCAATTGGTTCTTTTTCTCCCCCTCCCTTTATCTCTCGCTTCCTCTCAAGCAGAACTGGAAACCCCTTTCCCCCCCTGTCCTCTGTTCGTTCTTTTTCCTTCTCCCCCCCTTTCCCCCTCCACTCTCGCCTCCCCATCTTTTTTTGAAACTCATCTGTCCAAGGGCGGTACCATTGGTAGTTTTTTAAACCCCCCCGTACCCCAAGGGTTTTCTCCCTCCAAAATTTCCCTTGGATATTCAATCATGACGCCCCCTCCCGCCCCCCTCTGTGGGGGGTCAAATTTGGGATTTAATTGAAATTTGCTAGATTTCGCCCCCCCCCACACACAAACCCTTTTCCCTTCCCCCCCCTTTTCCCGCTTTTAAACCCGCGACGTCCGGGCTAACAATTGGGGCTGGTTCCACAAAAATTGGTGTGAGGGCCCGAGCCAGGCGCTCGACTCGTCTCGCCCAGACCCCGAGGCGTCGGGCCCAAAACTGCTTTGCCCCCTCCCGGCCGGACAGAAACCCTTTTCTGTGGGGGCCCCTCCCCAAAGGGTTAATTTGGGTGGAACCGAACCATGGGCCCCCTCTACGTGGCGCCCAGAATATTTGAGTTAGAGCTTATGTCCAAAAACCCGGACCCCGACTTGGTTGTTTTATTTTTTACCCTGACCCAAATTTCCCCCCCTTTCAAAAGAAATATGCACCGCATGCTCAAAACCCCCGGGACAAAAAAAAAAAACAACCGAATTTGCGGGCACACAGCTACACGTCAAATTTTTAAAAAAATACTTTACAACCAAAGGTTTATAAATTTTTTTAAAAAAAAATCATTATGAATACCACTCCAAAAGAATTTTCATTGACGTGCCTTTTTGCGTTATTTCAAATTTATTTTATAACGACCCTGTGCGCACCTATGGGAATCCCCCCCCGGGGGATTTGCCATATCTTTTTCTTACAATTTTTATTTAAAAGCACAATATAATTGATCACGATCCTGACACTTTACTGGGGAATCTCCCCTCCCATTATTGCCAAAAAATGCCTTTACTAAAACAAACGACTGTAGCTCCAAGCATAACTAAAATTCACATGAACCCAAATTCCCAAAGAAAATATGAACAAATCCAAAACCCCCAAAAAAAAAAATAGAACCATAGCCCCCGGGGAAAGAAAACCCCTTTTCCAATCAAAAATAACTTTAATCAACACATATTATCAAAAAAAAGCACCCCGGGTATGGGCTGACTTCCTCTGAGTTGGCCCCCTTGCTAGACTTTCCGACTTTAAAAAAGTCCCTCCCACATTCTGTCGACCTGGGAATTTCTGCACTCGATACCTGTAGGGGTTTCAGTGCCATTTTTCCCAAAGCCAAAACCCCGCTGTTTTTCCGGGTGTGGGCCCCCTGCAGGAATTTGAGTGGTTGGGGACTGTCCCCTAAACCCAACTCTTTCCCCTACAAGAAATTTTTGGAACTTTTTGCACCCCCACAAAGACAGCTAAACCCCCCCTTTCCCCCCCCCTTGCCCTACCCTTTTTCACCCTTTTTCCCAAATTCCCCGCTAGCATCCTCACAGGAAAAATCGAACCCCCTTGGCTCCTGCAAAAAATACTGCACCTATTTCCCCCCACCTGATGCATCCCGTCCGCAACAAAAAAGGGGTTTGGGGAAAATCTTGGGAGCTTCAAGGGTGGGGCGGGAACCCAGTCCCTTTTCCCAAAACTGCTGCAAATGGTTGCCCCTGCAGCACTGGGCCACTTTGACCCCTGCTGGTTTCCCTGCCTTGGGGCCCCAAAACACTAAGGACTCGTGATTGCTGCGAAATTTGGAACCCAAAATCCCCAAAGAACCCCAAAAAAACCTAGCAACTCCTGACTTCTGTTTTGGTCTTTTTTTTCTCTTTTGGAAATTTTCATCTTCTCCACCCTTTTCCCCTTTTTGGGTGCTTTTTTGTCGCCCCCGAAAAACCCCAAAAACCAAAGAACTTTTCCAAAGTCCCGCCCTTTATACAGTGGCCCCAACCCTGTATGCTCTTCTCCTGGAAACTTTTGGGAACAAAATTCCCCCTTTTTTCTGCTGGGGCTCTTTCCTCCTAAAGAAATTTCTGCTGGTCCTTTTGCGAGTCTCCGCTGAATATAAATTTCGGAGAAAAAATTCGCATGGGAAAAATTTTTGGGTTTCCCCTTCACAACAATTTGGTTAAAACCCGACCGACCTTTTCAGTGATGGTGAATGGTCCCCTTTTCCAAGCTTTACAGGGTTTTGGACCCGTGGGAAAACAGTACCAGGATTTATCTCCCACCTTGAGGAATTGCTTCCTCACCTTCCTGTCATATTGCTTTTTCTGACCGACCCTAGCCTTTCCCGCAAACCTTCCCTTGCCCAAACCCTTAAAAATGTCCCCCATACCCGTGGGGCCCCCCTTTTGGGAAAAGGGCGAGTTGGGCCCAAACAGATCAACCGCCACCCCTCCCGAATGGGGTGTCAATTTTAAAGGGGTGTTTAAGAGGGCCTTCCTTTTTCACCCCTTCCCTTTTGGGTGACCTTTACACACGTTTACATGGGCCCCGCCGCCCCTTTAAAGTCTCCATTTTCCCCTGGCCCAAAAGAAAAAACACGGGAAAATTCGGTCGCTTTTTTGTTTCGGGCCCGAGATGACCCCCCAGGGGCGACTCGTGACCCACTGACATGACAGTGTCACGATAAAATGCTGGTACCTCTAACTGAGTTGTAAAACCCTTTCCCGCTTCCCCTTGGGAACACCCCGGTTTCAACAACCCCCCCTTTCACAAGAAAAATTTTGTCCACCTCCTCTTTAAACCCCTGTTTCTCTCCCCCCTCTTTCCAACTCCCAAGGGCTTCCGGGGCGAAGGGGCCCGGGTTTCCCGCGCCCCCCAAAAACCCTCAGGGGGGAAATCTCTATGCCCCACTTCCCCTTTCTGGAACAACTAACGGTTTAACAACCTTTCCTCCTTGTTTTTCTCCGGGTCTGAACTGCGGCCCCCCTAGAGTCAACAATAAAGGGTCCCCTGGATCCCCGCCCCTGGAATATTTTCCCCCAATTTATCAAATCATGTAAGGGGTTTTCTTTCCCTCCCAGCGCCGGGCAAAATCGCCTGAGAAGTAAGGGGTACGTACTTCTATCTTAGCAACAGGGAAAATACCCCCCAGTGCCATCGATTAGGTTTCGGGTTTTTTTTGCCCTGGGCCCAAAACCCCCTTTTTTTGGGCCAGCGTTGTTTTGTAAAAAACAAAGCATGAACCCATGTTCGTTCCCCTTTCACCTCTCTGGCCCAAACCCCCCTTTTTCCCTGGTAACAAACCCCCTCGCCAGGGGCCCCCCATCCCCCGACAAGACTGCTGTCCAGTGCTACCATAGGGTGCACCCACCCTCTTCAGTCTGATCCCCTTTGGTTCCACTGCAGGTCGTTTTCCCTGACGACCCTTAATCGCACCACATGCAAGGCTGCTGGCCTTATCTGGAAAAACCCATGCGACAATCCCCTCGCCACATGTCCCTTCTTGTGACAAATGAAACACCTAACTTCCCTTTGTCCCTTCCCTTCTGCCCCACCACTGGTTTGCCAACTTTGCCAGCAAACTACCTCCCCTAGTCTTCCATTCACTCCTCTTCTCCACCTGTCCTGAGCACCCTGTTTCGCCTGCACCATGTGCCCAAACGTGCCTCTCATACACCGTCGTGCGAACTTCAAACAACTCCCCTCTGTCCTTGCTGTCCTCTCTTCAAATGAATGGTTAACTCAGGGCCGCAACGCTGACAAAATCTTTTCCTTCTAACTAGCTCTTTCAATTCAGAGCGAACATCCTTTTTCGTCCCACTCAACTCAAACCACATCTCAAAATAGTGATCTAAACTCACCGAAACTGATTGTACGACTCACCTGCATGTAATTTAGCTGAAAACGAAATTTCTTTCCTTAACCCTCCTCTGTGAGGTCAAAATCCTTTCACAATTATTCCTTCACAGCGCCGAAATCAGACTGTTTTTCTTCTGCAACGCAGTGAAAATTTGTAATGCCTTACCCGTCCAGGAACTCCGACAAAATGACTTGCCCACATCTTCTGGAGGCCAACCCTGACTGGTCGCAAACGTTTCCGAAACGACTGATTGTAGTGCTCAATCGAATCGGTTCTTCCGAGAATATATTGCAACATTGGGTCGGGGGGGCATCAGCATGCGCACAGAGTCACTGGAAACTGAACTCCCATCCTCGTGGTCTCCCTCTGTATCTCAACTTTCCTCTAACTCTAATTGAACCGTTAATCTTTCCGTTTCCTGCTTCATTCTTTCTGTTTTCCTGCGACTTCCCATAAAGCTTTTCTGTTTCCTGCGCTTCGATAGCCTATTAGCCTGATTCCTTATCTTCTGTTTCATCTTTACCTTTTCCTGCTCAGCATATCCATGCGACACGCGTCTTTTTCCGCACGTTCCACTCTTTTTTCCATCTTTGTTGGTTTTCAACGAATGCTCGCAACTCATCTCCTGTGGTAGCCTAAATCACCGAGCGAACCTCACAAGTTTGTTCAATAGTGGTGTTCTTTTCTTCCGCCATTATATCTCTTTTTTTTTTTTTTTTTTTTGAACAAGATTTTATTCCTAACGACAGCCAAACTGTTGGTTACCTGACACAGTGACCGTAATACACCATCCTATGAATGATACTATTAGCTAGGGACACGTATTAGTTTTTAAAGACCCCATCGCCTGACCCAACTATGATAGCGAATTATATGCAATCTGGTGGCTAAATAAGTACTCCTGGGGGCTGAAATGCCAAGCCTAGAATTAACTATCTTGTAGCACATGCCACGCATAGTATTTAACTATCTTGGGAACATAGCAGGTAAGACACCCCTTGTCTTAGATTACAATACTTGAATCCCACCCAGCTTCCTCTTCTGAGAAGTTGAACAATTATAATAAATGGGCCAGAATATCCTGCCAGGCACGCCAATAAATTGTCAACCTCGGGTGATGACAGTGGAGGAAGCCTAGCCACACCCAAACACACTCACAGCTTGCTTTACAATCTCATTCAAAATCATGCATTCGGTCACATGTCAAACCCAATAAGTCAAGTCCTAATAACTTTACTACACATGTTCATAGTAAGCGAAACATCAATGCATATGGAATCAAACAAAATAAAACATTCGCTCTTTTCCCTGAACTTCACAAAAACATTTATCTAAACATCAATAACTAACCCGGGTATAAATAGATTTCTACATTACCTGCCAGGTGGATCTAACCTATTCACGAATCACTGTCTTTTTCTTTTCTTTTTTTTTCTTTCTTTTCACTGCACTTGCACAAGCACGACACAATGCTGTGGCACTGGTCCTGGTCTGCGGCGCCTGGTCAGGGTGAGACTTTGGCACTGGCGTTGGGTCTTTCGATGAAAGTGGCCGCTTGGCCAAGTATGAGGTTCGAAACCCCATTGGAAGATAGAACAGTGCTATCAACATCGATCTGTCCTCCGTTCTTCTCCGCATAAACGCATGCACTCT
>JAFLJL010010170.1:9115-26615 GCA_018398815.1 Conus ventricosus
AAGACGATTGTTTGAAGGAATGCTTGAGAGAGAGCGTTTATCAAGAGCACTGAATGATATTGATTTAGAAGTTATTATCCAAAAACGTGCGGGCAAGCGTTGTACATGCTATTTCTCAAGTTCCAGGCAAACTAACAATAGACCCGCCAGTTAAAGTAATGTTAGCTGTTTTAATCGACTATGTAACAATAAATGAAGAAAATCTAGAAGTCTGGGTCTCAACTAAACAGCAGACTATTCTTTCCTCTAATGACTTAACACCTGGTTGGGCAGACGAACTGCTTACACAGTTTGACGCTGCCGCTGAAGAAGCCAAAATGAGAGGCTCTGGTTGGTCAGAGGGTGAAGTCTTAGAGATCAGATTAAAACAGTCTAAGTATGCACCGATTGTAGGCAAGGCTTACATTCCGCTACCTCGGGAGTTGGTTTTAAAGAGAGCAGTTTTAAACATAAAAAATTCAGACAACAAATGTTTCATGTGGTGCGTTCTTGCAAGGCTGCATCATGTCCGCGAACACGCAGAGAGAGTGACTAACTATCGGCAATACACCAAAGATCTTAACTTCAATGGAATATCCTTTCCTGTTAGTGTAGACCAAATTGATCAGTTTGAAGAACAAAACAAAACCAATAACTGTCAATATCTACACATGGGATGAGGAAACAAATCTACAGCCGATTAAAGTGTCCAAGAACAGTCCAACAATTGGCGAGCCAGACAAAAATCATGTTGACTTACTACTAATGTTTTCACCAGCGGGGCTGCCACATTACACATTGATACGAACAATGAGTAAACTAATGCAGCATACTTCAAAAGATGGGCACAAACAAGAATTCTGCAGAAAATGTTTAACAAGAATGCCATCTGTTCAAGCCGCAAGCGAACATAAGAAACATTGTATCGGCCCAGTTGACTGTAATACAGAACTAATTACGCCCCCGCCTGGATCTAAAGTTAGTTTTAAGAACTGGAAAAAACTGCAACATTCTCCATACGTAGTTTACGCAGACTTCGAGTCGCTTATTGTTCCTTATGAAGGGCCAGCGCCACAAAAACTTCGAAAAACAGTCTTAATGAGTAATCATCAGATTTGTTCATTTGCTTTCATTGTTGTTAGGTCGGATGGCGCTCATTCAAGGCCAGAATTATACAGAGGACCAGATGCGGCTAGAAGATTTTTTACAGCGCATGCAGCAAGTGCGTAATGATTGTTCTAATAATCTGAATTTATCTGAAATCATAATGGCGCCTGAAGACCAACAACAGTATGACTCAGCCACTCACTGTTGGATTTGTGGTTTAGGCCTCTCATCAGACGCAGCGAATCCAACAGTAAGAGACCATGATCACATTAGTGGAAAGTTCAGAGGAGCTGCGCACAACAAATGCAATCTTCAACTAAATTTTGATCCTAAGACATGGAAGCTGCCCATCTTCTTTCATAACTTGCGAGGTTACGACTCTCATCTTATATTGCAAGCAGTAACCAACGCCTTCAGGGTAGCATGCATTGCACAGTCATCAGAAAAGTACATGTGCTTTAATCTGAATAACATGTCTTTTTATGACTCTATGCAGCACATGATGGGTTCATTAGAGTCACTGGCTATGTCCTTAAAGTCCTGCCCAATAACAGAAGAATATTTTGACTCAACTCTTGTTAGAAAGAGCGTTTACCCTTATGAGTACATGAACAGTTGGGAAAGGTTTGATGAAGACACACTTCCTCCTAAAGGCGCGTTCTTTTCTAGTCTCAGAGGAAAGGACATCAGTGATTCTGATTACCAGCATGCTCAAGATGCGTGCAGAAGTTAGATTGTAAAACGATGGAGACTATCATGACTCCTATTTAATGGCAGATGTATGTTTGTTGGCGGATATTTTTGAAAATTATAGAAAGACCTGCATGAAACATTATAGCTTGGATCCCGCGCATTATATTTCTGCACCCGGAATGAGCTGGGACGCTTTCTTAAAGTTTATGGAGTACAAATTGATTTATTGTCAGATTTACCAATGATTCAGATGATTGAAAACGGGTTGCGTGGGGAAATAGTATGGCGTCGCATCATTACTGTAAAGCAAACAACAAATACTTGGATCATTATGATCCGAGTAAAAGGTCTAACTATCTCATGTATTTAGATGCAAACAATCTGTATGGATGGGCTATGGCGCAATCACTTCCATTACGCAACTTCAAAATGTACACAGGCGGTGATCCGAACAATATTCAAAAGGCATTAAAGTGGTTGGGCAGTTTGGCGCCTGATCAGCAGCGCGGCTTCATTCTAGAAGTTGACTTAGAATATCCTCATGAACTCCATGACCTACATAATGACTACCCATTAGCAGCAGAAAGTCTAAAGCCAAATCCAAGAGAGCCGCCTAAACTTGTGCCCAATCTTCGAGGCAAAAAAAATTATGTCTGTCATTACAGACTTCTACAATTTTATTTAAGACATGGATTGAAGTTGACAGCAGTTCATCGCATAATTGCTTTTGATCAAGAACAGTTCTGAAACCATACATCATGAAGAACACTGATCTTAGAACTAAATCCACAGATGCTTCAGAAAAGACTTTTTCAAGCTGATGAACAACAGCTGTTTTGGAAAGACTATGGAGAATCCGCACAAGCGCAAAGATGTCAGATTGGTCACCAGAGAGAATGAAGCAATTAAGCTGACTTCAAAACCTAATTATCAGGACTTCAGAAGATTTCATGATCAGCTTTTTGGCATAATGATGAAAAAAAAGAAAGTCAAATTAGACAAACCTGTATTTTATTGGGTTTACTGTTTTAGAATTATCAAAGCTTTTGATGTTAGAGTTTCTTTATGACTACTTTAAGCCCTCGTATCCTGAGTCCAGAGTGCTTTACACAGATACAGATAGTTTTGTTATAGATATCCCTACTGAAGACATCTATAAAGACATGGAAACCGAAGTGGCTAAAGGTCATGCGGGATGGTATGACACGTCCGATTATCCTAAAGATTCGCCTTTGCATTCAATTACTAATAAGAAGGTTTTAGGAAAGATGAAGGATGAATTATCTGGAAAGGTGATCAAGGAGTATGTGGGGTTAAGATCGAAAATGTACAGTATTTCGAGCCAGGAGAAAATCATTAAGAAAGCAAAGGGAATATCTCGCAGCGTTGTGCAGTCAAACATATCACATGACAACTACAAAGAAGCATTGTTTGGCAATAAGACTTTTCATCATGACAACGTAAAACTGCGATCTAATCTACATGAGATCAACACAACAGTTGTAACAAAGAAGTCGTTAGATAGAACAAACACAAAACGTGTGTTTGTTAATCCAGAGTTTTCATATGCAATCGGGCACTGGAGAACCGTAAATTAATTAAAGCGGAACTGTGCCCGGCGGGATTATCTGCAGTTCTTCCTTCACAAAAGATCTTTGAGGAGCTGGTTGTTTTGTTGTGTCAGTTTCTCGTAAATAATACACGGGCGGATTCATTTTTACAATTCTTTTTATTTCATATGGATCAACACTCCAAACCGGATCAGTTGCCCTGATGCGAGTGTCCCCTTCTGCTTCCCCCGGTAAATAAAGGTACCTTACTTTCAAACCAAATGGTAATAGTTTGCCGGATGAAGACTCTCCTTCAACAACATTTATTGTTTTTCTTTTGATTGCTTGTACTGGTTTTAGCCCTTTAAATTCTTCATTATTCATTGCGCGCAAAACTGAGGGCAGTCTTCTAACCCATTCTGTGTTGCGAGAATTGTCAATCAGCTCTCTGTGATACTGGTAGGAGAAAAGTCTTTCGGCTAACTGTTTGTTAAAGTTTTCAACTAAAGCCTGTGATCTGTGAACTCCCGGAATGCCTCTTCTAATAGTAACTCTGTGTTTTAACAATAATTGATTCACTTGGCCTTTAAATTCTTTTCCATCATCGACTTGAATCATGCGAGGATAAGTTAAAGGGCCTCGTTGGTATATCAGTTGTATGGCAACAGCAACAGCAGAAGCACTCTTTTGTGTTAATGGTTCCGCATCTTTATATCTTGAAGCTATATCAATGACTGTGAGTGCGTACTTAAATCTTTTTCGTCTAATCCTATCAGAGGGTAAATATAGAAGGTCCATTTGATGGGTGTCGTTCGGTATTGTATTCACAAAGTGCGGTCTCTGTATTCGTCTAGGGGCAGGTAAATAAATTTGCCAAATCGCTTGTTTAGATAACCATTCCTTTGCTGTTTGTTCACTGACACCTGCCGCTTGGCTTAGCTTTTGTATTGCTGTGATACCCTTCCAATATCCTTTTGGCGAATAATAGATTTTGTTCATTTTTTACTCAGCCAATATTATGTGCAACAAAATACACAACGGTCATACCAACGACAATAAACGCGATTTCTTGCATCTTTTGTTTTTCTGATGGTTGATAAAAGTCACTGAATTTTGGTGGGGGCAATGTCTGGACCGGTTTGCCTGTTACTAGATAATATTCTTTTATTGCTTGGTCAACATTTTTAAATGTGTAAGCTGCATGCCCCTGTTCTTTCAGGGTGTCATTAATAAAATCTAACTGCTCAAGTCTCTGCCTTTCATAGGCGTCTTGTGCAGCTGCTAGTTGCTCCATAGCTTTGTTATGCCTTTTTCTCTCGCCGTCATTCCCCAGTTTACTAAATGCAAAATTACTGCCGCTAAAAGCAAGCGCATTCACCACAGCGCCGCCTATCATTATTGCGAGTGAAGCCATTTTTTATAAATGTATTTTTTTCTTACATATTTATATTGTCTGGAATTATTCCTTGCTTAACTAGAAAATCTTTCGTGGCAACCGAAGCTGCAATGATAGCAATCAGCTTTGCTGAATCCTCAAAGTCTAGTTTGCAAGATCTGCTGGTTTAATTCTTAACAAGCTTTTACCAAGCATTGAGTATCCTACACTTAGACCTCCAAAAACAGCAGAATGGTATACAAGGTTAGCAACAGTTTTTTTCGGTGCTCATTTTTATAAAATAAAATAATTATAATTTAATAAAAAACTGAACAGCGATGATCTCCTACAGCTACAAGGCAGCCTAAACCTTCCTGAACTTATGAATGACCAATTGATGACCAAGCTATTATGCCCAAAAAGGAGAGGCTGTATTCTTTGGCAGCATGTGGAAAAACAAAACAGTTCCTCGGAACTGAATTCAGCATTGAACAGATTCAACAGATGTCGCCACAAGACATTTTAAAGTATCATAACAGGTATGAAGCGCAGCTGGGGTCTAGAATGGTGAAAAGTGTGGGGCAAAACGGTTCTTAGTTTGTACACTAAACTAGTCAGTAGATTTGCTCCCATTGATTCTGAACAAGATCTTACGTATGATTTAACGCAAGATCCAGTTTTAACAAAGTCATTAGAGTCTCTAGGATGTGATCTATACTACAGATTTGGAACATTGTTATCGCCATTAATCATGGGATTAATAACTTTTAATCATATAGATTTTATTTCCCTTCAAAATGAACGAGCTGGAAAATCATCAGAACCAGAAAACACTGAATCAGGTGGAGAAAGTAACCAAGCCAGAAAATCAGCAGAAAACGCTGAATCAGGTGGAGACCATTAAAAATCCTGGGCGTGTTGAAGCAGGAAAAAATTAGCAGAGTGGAACAGACAAAAAAATTAATGTTACAGAATATGACTCATCATGAAAACATAACACCGCCAACGCCAGAACAAGTTGATTCAATGCCAGCTATAAAAACTCCATGTGATACAAGGGCCCCAAAGTCTTCATGGAATATTGAACTTAAAACTGTTGCCATTTTTGGCGCCATTGCTGCTGTTGGGGGCAGTTATTACGGCTATAAAATATATACACAATGGCAACAGAAACAAAAGAAGTTAAAAAAAACCTGAACCGCTAAATACAGAAAAAGACAACTGCACGCCAAAACCGCCAATAACAAAGCATCATTTTGATCCATTTATAATGGAATAATATTTTAAATTTTTTAATAAAAATAGATCATGGCGTATTATAAAATGATAAAGTCAATAAATAAAGACATGGAGTCTATAAAAGACATTTCCATAGACCAGAATTGTAATCAATGCAGTTGCTTAGGATGTAAGAAATTCCTTAAGATCTATGCAGAGAACGCTGAGCAAGACATCCTCAACGATGACGCGTTTTTTGAGGCGTGTGTGTACTATATTAGACATCTACTATTTAAGATAAAAACATAGATTGTATTTTTTTAATAATTATAAGATAACTTAATAAGAACTTGGTTGTACTTAAAGGATGACTTAGTTATGATCTTGAGGTAACTTAATCAAGAACTTAATTAAAAACTTAATCAAGAACTTATTAAGAACTTGAAGTATTAATTAAAAACTTAATTAAGAACTTGGGGTGACTTGGGGGTGGGAGTGTGGTGTGGTGTACACAGAGCTTTATTATTTGTCATGTGTAACACCACTTGGCGCAAGACGTCTGAATAGACAGCCTTTGTATGTGAAGTGGAGCGTAGACAGCAAAGCGACGAAGCAGCAAAAAAAAAAGTCTAATCTTCTCACTGCTGATAACCTTTGACCGCTCTAGGGTGGAGCGCTGGATCTCTCAAACGGCTTGCCACTGTAACCTTTGAGCGCTCTAGGGTGGAGCGCTGGAAAACGGCTTGCTACTGTGACCTTTGACCGCTCTAGGGTGAAGCGGTGGAGCGTTGAAGAAACGGCTTGCCACTGTGACCTTTGACCGCTCTAGGGTAGAGCGCTGAAGAAACGGCTTGCCCCTGTGACCTTTGACCGCTCTAGGGTAGAGCGCTGAAGAAACGGCTTGCCACTGTGACCTTTGACCGCTCTAGGTAGAGCGCTAGTTCTCTCTCACTGCTGCGGACTTTAAGAGGAGTGTGTTTGGAGTTGAATTAGTTCTTGTACAGGAGTAGTCCAATAATTTCTAATCTCCTCACTGCTTAAAAACATTAAATACAAATCCTTCCTCATAGAGTAGACTTCTATGAAAGAAAGACTGACTGTAGAAAACCTTTTAGCATATGGATTCAACAAACGAGCAATCTCTCTTAGTTTGCGAGAATATGAAGGGCCTGCCGCTCTCAACTCATCCAAAGCACTAACAAATTGTGCATGGTACTCAACATGCTCGTCAAGTATTGTCAGCTTAGAAATCTCCCACTGTCTTTGTTCTGCCATGATCAAAATATTATATAAACAAAACCAACCTGCACAAAACCCGGTAAATATCTTCTCACTACACCACACACCTTCAATGACAATACAACCCGGTCTTGCTGACGTGGCGGCAACAAAGTGGGAGTGACACGTAACAGTCTAGAACATTCGCTAACGACACCTAGCGCGCTGTCAACCTGAAATGAATACACCCCCCCCCCCCCCCCACCCCCACCCCTCACCTGGCAAGCCCAGTCTCCCGCTTTATTGATTTTTTGGTCGCTTGCCGTGCGCTGTGTGAACGAAGGTGGCGCGTCTCGCTAGCTGTAAATTAAGCGATTAGGTTTCGGCCTCGTGTCAGCCTATCTGTTACACATAGTTTTGTAGGTTAGAAATTAGTCAGAATAAGTGTGCGGATTTTATGTTAAAATATAAAACTTATCACTTAGCCTAGTTTGCTGTGCTCCTCTTTTCTCAACCAGGCTTGAAAATTGGCAGAGTTACAGCAATTACTGCCGTAGCCAAGCTTTTTATGGCGGCTCTAATCGCCAGTAGTAGTACTCCGTCATTGTATATTGAAGCATTTATATGAAGATAGGCTGGCCACACACTACTCCTCTCCATACTGGTAGATGTACTAAGGTCTGCCTAACCCTATCTAGTTTGTTTGCCAGAACATTCGAAATCGCCATTCAGTTGCATAAGAGCACACTTGAAGGCAGATGAACTGGTTAGAATTAAAAAAGTAAAAGTATACACATCTTAATACACAGATCAGCTTGCCACATGAACACTGAATCTGTAGTTAACAATCAATCAAGTCTGATACAAACTGGGAACATTTTTACTTAGGAGTAACAGCAAAAATGTTTCAATTATAAGTTTTTTAGCATACGAATCAGTCGTGTTTAACTCCGCCATGTTTTTTAAACATGGCTTTAGCTGTCTCAAGCCAGCTCCCAACAATCAACGCGTGATGGTTTGTTTTTGCTTCGGCCACTTCAACAATGCAGCGCCATTTATTAGATAAGGAACCATCTCATCAATAGTTTAAACACGTATTAAAACTAGCTACATCTTGTTTCATTTCCTTGAACCAACAAACCTTTAAGATAGTCGTTCATTTCCAAAGCAGTTAGTTCACTTTTTCGTTTTCTATAAAACAACTCTCTCCGGTTTCACAACATGCTTCGCCTAATTCTTTCAACAAATACTCTAACATGCAGTTAAAGTAAAACTTATGGCCTCGAATAACAAACCCGTTCTTCAGTAACGTTTTAGCCATTTTAAAAATAACACAATTAAAACACAGTGGCCACAACAGAGCGCAGTCGAAACACAGCCTTCTTGTTCAATAGTCCAAGCAACAATGGCAAACCCGGTCGTGTCACGTGGCAATCTCGAATTTCTGATGCAATGTGTTGCAACCCGGCCGAGTGTGCTTCGTTTACACAGCACAGGCTAGGCTGGTTGCAAACTGCCGCAAGCCGTAAATTAAGTGATCGGGTTTTAGCCCCGTGTCTGCCTGTCTGTGCAAAGTTTGTAGGCAGAAATTAGTCAGAAGAAGTGTGCGGATTTTATGACATTTAATTGAGAGAGAAAGAAAGAGGGAAAGAGTGTGCGTGTGTGTGTGTGTGTGTGTGTGTGCGACGTATTTTGTGAAACGCAGAAACACGTATGTCTATAGCTCCGTGTGGCGAAGGATTGCTTGCTACCTTATGGCGCCATAATTACAGGTCATAGGATCCGTCCAGGGCACGTTACATGGTACTGCCTGCCACAAACCCCAAGCCCTCTAATTAGGGGTGTTCGTGCAGTGTCTCAGCCAAGTTTTAGTTTGGTGACTGCCTCCGCAAAAATGATAGTATTGAAAATGACTGTATGCGCGAAAATGATTAAGAAAACATAGTTTGAAGTCTTACTTGTCAGAGAACGGGGAATACCCAAACCTGGGTTACTTTCGCCCGAAAAGCTTGAGGGCGGAAGTGGCCCAGGATTGGTATTTCCCCGTTCTCTCCTGGTCAGTACTGGTATTTCGAAAACCTGATTGTTTCTCCTCAGTGACCGCGGAAAGTGGTAACGTGACTCCTGCGTGCGTGCGTGTGTGCATGTATGTATGTATGTATGTATGTATGTATGTAAACTATCCCAGAAAAAGGCTGGTGTGCAAATAACGTAGTATGTTTGTGAGTTTAAAAAAACAAAAAAACAAAAAAAACAAAAAAAAAACAAAGGTGTCACCTAAAAAGCAAAAGAAAATCATGAAAGATCAAAACAAGCAACATTTTCTTGTGAAAAGTAGAAAATATCAAAAGATAACCTCTTTAAGACACAAGTGCTGAGGGCCAGTTCTTGGAATGAATCCACAAGGGACTGAATTACAATAAACTAATAAATTCTGAGGATAAGTACCGAGCACATTCCAGCAACTTACAGAGCAGCTTGGTGTTACAATACTGCAAGAAATATTCAATTATAAACAAAGCTTGCTCTTATGTCTTAGACTGAATGGTGATAGCTTCCACGTGTTTTGTATAGCAGAGTCTTGGCTTGCCAATATGATTCCAGATTCTGATATGTGCATGTGATATGTTCTTTACCTTGCTAAATCATTACCTTCAAAAGAAAAGAGTATCTTGAAAAATACAACGTAGAATCCGTCTGGATAGAATTAAATCTTAAACACTGTAAGCCAGTTTATGGTAGGATTCCTATACAGAAACCCAGCAGAAACCACTGAGTGGTTCGATAGGTTTAATTTAATGATGGATGCCGCAGTACTGGAATCAAAGGAAATTATTCTTTTGGGTGACTTCAACATAGACTTAACTGTGCCTGGAAACTAAATGGAATCATACTTATGCAATGTATGGGTTCGAACAAATGATCGATCGTCCTACTTGAATCACTGAACAAACGGAAACTCTTATTGATCACATTTACGTCAACACAAAAGATAACATAATGGAAATGTGTCCTGTACAGACAGGCTGTAGTGACCATTGTTCAGTTTGTCTAACATGGATGAAGAAAGGTGTCAAAATTCCTATCTAAGTCTGGACATAAGGAGGGTTTTTTTTTGTTTGTTTTATTTATAGACGCCTCACGCATTTTGATAAAAATGCCTTCCTAAATGATTTGCTTCACTCTGAATTAGATTACATTCATCAGTTTAGGAACCCTGACGATTATGTGAACTTTTGGATAAGTACATTCAATTCAGTATGTGACACACATGCATCCTTTGTAAGAAAAAGAGTGAAACATGTCATTAAACCCCCATGGTTAACAAAGGATATAATTGCAAATGATAAAAATGGTAAAACATGTGTGTATTGATAAACGCCACTTTCCCTTAAGATTTAAACAAGCGAAAGTCATACCTTTATATAAAAAGGTGATCCACCAATCTTTCAAACTATAGGCCCATCTCAATATTATTCCTGTTGCCTAAACCACTCGAAAAACATGTTCAAACACACCTATATTCTCATCTTAGATATTACGATCTGTTTCATGAAAATCAATCTGGTTTTCAAGAAAATCACTCTTGTCACACTGCTCTTGTACAACTGATCGATAGATGTCTTACGAATATTAACAATAATGACCTTACTGGAATTCTTTTTGTAGATTTTGCAAAAGCGTTTGACGTTATAAACCACTCCCTTCTAATAAAAAAAAAGCTTATGTGTTACAAAGTATTGAATAGAGCCTTAACATTCTTTACCTCGTTTCTCACTGATCGTCAACAGCTTGTTGAAGTTAACTCCTAAAGGTCAAAACTACTCCCTTTAAAATTTGGTGTCCCTCAGGGGTCAGTATTTAGGCCCTACTCTTTTCTATTTATATAAATAACTTACCATTGTTTACAGAATGTTGTTGTGAAATGTTTGCTGTAACCCTACTGAACTGGTAAATAACCTGCAGAGAAGTATCAACAAGCTAATTGCATGGACAGAAATGAATCATGTGTCCCTCAATGCTAGTAAAACCAAATGCATGTACGTCACAACACGCCAGAAACGACAGAAAATGACATCCTCATTTGCGCCATTGCATGCCCAAGGACAAAAGATTGAAGAGGTTACATCGCATAAAGTTTTAGGTGTTACCATTGACAACGATTTATCTTGGTCTTACCACATTGCTGATCTTGGAAAACGTATTTCTAAGCGAATGTATCAACTTTCAAGATTAAAAAAAATCTAAAACTTAACTCCAGAAAGATATTACTTCATGCGCACATTATGCATCCACGTTATGGGATAATGCCAGTGAAAACTAATCTGAAACTAGTAAGTCATCTGCATAAAAGGGCCATTAAATTAATTCAGCTGAAATCCAATACCTTGACAAAGAGTGATTACAAAACTTTAAACATTCTTCCATTTAAAGACAGACTCTACTTCAAGAAACGCTTGTGCACGTACAATGTAATGAATGGCTCAGCCCCGAAGATAATCTTTGAAAGCTTTGTCTTCAATAGTTACAGACATACACATACACTGTCTCTTCCCAGACATCGATGTAATCTTTATAAATTGTTTTCTGTACCCTGGATGGACTGCATGGAATAATTTGCCTTCTTCCATAAAATCATGTCCCTCAAAACCTACATTTAAAAAAAGCACTAAAAATGCACTAAAATCTGATAGTAACTGCGCATCAATTGAAGTCATTTCCATCAATACGATTCTCTCTCTCTCTCTCTCTCTCTCTCTCTCTCTCTCTCTCTCTCTCTCTCTCTCTTCTCTCTCTCTCTCTCGTTGTGCTTGAACTTGAAGTTCCAACAATAGTTTCATTATCGTTTCATATTTCATACGAGAGTTATCTATTTGCAAGATAGAAATTGTGTGCTTTTAGAAATGTTTTTTGAGCTTGTGGTTATATGTTGAATTTGTTTATTTCCTGTTTATGAGGGCAGGATGTAAAAAAAAAGCTGGAAAGCTTATTCTTTAACCCTCAATAAAGATAAGTCTGACTTGACTTGACACACGTGCGCGCGCATTCTCTCTCTCTCTCTCTCTTCTCTCTCTCTCTCTCTCTCTCTCTCTCTCTCTCTCTCTCTCTCTCTCTCTCTCTCTCTATCCACACACACACACACACACACACACACACAAACACACACACGCATACAAGCGCGTATAGATATGCGGCTAGGGTGGGTGGGGGGATTGGTACACTGACAAAAAAGGTTGAGAGGGAAAGGGATTGGAAAATAAAAATATGCCACTCGAAACATGCAGGCAGAGTCTGCTGGATGGGGCAGATGACTGGGAGTGCACTGCAGACCTCCCAGAATGGAAGAGTCACCCAGAGATCATCAGCAAGAGTGGCATGAGACCAGACATAGTAGTCCACTCTAAGTCAACCAAGCAGCTGATTATGATCGAGCTCACGGTGCCATATGAGAACAGAATGGAGGCAGCTCAAATCTACAAGACTGAAAAGTATGCTGATCTGGCAAACAGCCTGAGGAGAGAAGGCTATCAGGTCAAAGTCCTCACTGCAGAAATTGGAGCTAGGGGATTTGTAGGAACGTCTGCATACAGCCTCATGAAACAGCTCTCAGTTGCAGGGAAGGAAAAATCCAGAGCCCTGAAAGCAATGGCAGAAGCGGCAGAGAGGTGTTCAAGCTGGATCTGGTCAAGGAGGAACAAAAGTGAACTTCATAAGGCTTAATTTCCTACAAATATCAGGTGTCCCTGTGGTTCAGTGGTTAAAGCGCGAGTCATGAAGTAGAAAATGAGCATGTCCAGAGGGTCATGGGTTCGAATCCCAGCCATGGCTCGTCTCAAGATGGGTAAAAAAAAAGGGGCAGCAGAGGGACATCCGGAGTCATGAACCGGGTGTGGCCCAACCCCCCTAGAGTGTCAGGAGATAAGGGCCGAAACACTTGCTTGAAGGGGGCTTCTCTTCTGAGGACTCTCTGCTGCCACGCTCTCCACGAGTTTCTTTCTACTGATGCATGGGTAAACCATTGACTTCCGGGAATAGGCTGGAGGACGTCCGGGAAAGACCGGAGGACACTGGGAAAGACCAGAACCAAGGGCTCTGTGGGCTGGCTCTCCACTTTGCCTTAAACATGTGGCTACTAAGAATAAAGGAAAAGATGCTCCCAGGATTCACCGAAAGGGGGAGAGAATGATGAATCCATCGGTGCTCAACCAATCACGACTGCAAATCCCAAACGGACTATGAACATAGACCAAATGGAATATCCATGTGTCTGTGGAAAGCGTTTCGCTACCACCCGTGGCATGAAGATCCACAGAACAAAGATGGGATGTGTGAAGACTCATCTGAATGAGCAGCAGCGCACTGCATCAGCAGATAAGACGTCGGAAGACCAAGGCCAGGATTTAAACCACAGTGCCAAGGACATCCACGCTGTTGGTTCGGATGAGGAATTTGCACAGGCCCTCGATGCCAGGCGCCTAAAACTCAGCCTGCCACGAGCAAACGAAACTGAAGATTGGGAGAAACTGGATGCAAAAATCGTCCAAAGACTCGATGCACTGATAGGGAAAAGCACCCTGGAACACAAACTAGCCACATATGGGGACATTGTGTATGCTACATGTAGAGACGCCTGTGGAGTAAAAGTACCCAAAGAAAAAACACCTCCAAAGAAATCCAGACGCCAAGAAAAGATGGACAAGATCAGAGTCCAAAAGAACAACCTCAAGAAGCAAATGAAGACCGCACTGCCAGCTGAAAAACAAGGCCTGGAAAAACTGTGGGAAGACCTGAAAGAAAAACACAGCGCCCTCAGCAAAGCGGAATCTGCGAGGAAGAGGAAGAGCAAAAAGAAGAAGACACAAGAGCGCTTCTTCAGAGACCCCTTCCAGTTTGCCAGAACACTGTTTGAGCAGCCAAAATCTGGGACCCTAAGTGTGGACAAAGGAGTTCTTGAGCAGCATCTGAGGAAAACATACTCTGACTCACAGAGCAAAGCACCACTCGACATTCAAGGTCTGGTGTGGCCAACCAACCCTGAGGAACAGTTCAATGGCAAGCCTCCAACGTTGGCGGAAATCAAGAAGGTGGTCGACAAAGCCAGAGCCAAATCATCACCAGGGCCAAACGGAATACCTTACCAGCTTTACAAGAAATGTCCCAAGGTACTGGAGTGGCTCCACAGGCTGCTGCGATCGGTTGGAGAAACCAGAAGATCAGCGGCCAGTGGATGCCGGCAGATGGTGTGTACATCCCCAAAGAGCAAAACTCAAGTGACATCAGCCAGTTCAGGCCAATATCACTACTGAACGTCGAAGGGAAAATCTTCTCTGTCATGGCAGCAAGGCTGACCAAGTACCTGATGGAAAACAAGTACTTGGATGTGTCAGTCCAGAAAGGTGGCATCCCAGGCGTGGCTGGCTGTGTATAACACGCCACAATGATCTGGGACGCAATCCAAAAAGCAAAAACAGAAAAGAGAGACCTGGACGTAGTGTGGCTTGATCTGGTAAACGCATATGGATCTGTGCCCCATGAGATGATACAGTTGGCACTTGAGATGTACCATGTGCCAAAGAACATCCACGACATGCTCAAGAAGTACTTCAATGGCTTCTCAATGCGGTTCTCTACCAAGGAGTACACAACTGATTGGATCAACTTGGAAGTGGGCATTGCAATGGGCTGTGCAATTTTCCCGATACTGTTCGTGCTGGCAATGGAACTCATCTTGAAAGCAGCAACAAACAACGCGAGACAAACAGACCTTGGCGATGGATACAAGATGCCTCCTCTCAAGGCCTTCATGGATGACACTACAGTGATTTCATCCAGAGAAGACGAGACACGTCATGTGCTGGAGAGGCTGGACGACATAATTGCCTCATCCAGAATGAAGTTCAAGCCAAAGAAATCACGGAGTCTCTCACTGAGGAAAGGAAAAGTGGCCGAATCTGTGGTCTTCAGTGTTGCCAACCAGGCCATTCCAACAGTCACAGAAGAACCAGTCAAGAGCCTTGGAAGATGGTATGATGATACACTGAAAGACACACAAAGAGCAAAAGAAACCAAGCAGATAGTGGAAGAAGGCTTGGAGACCATTGACCAGTGTGGGCTCCCTGGCAAATACAAGGTCTGGTGTCTGCAGTTCATGCTGATACCAAAGCTCTTATGGTCTCTGATGATATACATCTGCACCAGCACAGTGGAGGCAATGGAAGCCAAAATCAACAAGTTCACAAGGAAATGGCTTGGTGTCCCACCCTGTCTGACTGACATCGCACTGTACTGTCGCCAAGCAAAGCTCAAACTACCACTGAAATCCATCCTGGAGGAATACAAAGCAGGGAAGATCAGACTTCAAAGCATGCTGGAGGACTCAGGAGACAAGGTGGTAGAAGCAATCAAGCCCAGCTGAAGACAGGCAGAAAATGGAAAGTTCAAGAGGCGATGGATTCTGCAAAAGAAAGTCTCAAGATCAGAGAAATAACAGGACACACACAGACCAACAGACAAGGACTGGGGGTGACCAAAACTGAATGGTGGTCAACGGCCAAAGGAAAAGCCAAAAGAGACATGATGATTCAGGAGATGAGAAAAGAAGAAGACCAAAAAAGACTCCAAAAAGCAGTCCAGCAGAGCCAGCAAGGGCAATGGACAACGTGGGAGAATGCACTCCAAAGAAGTCTAACTTGGAATGACATTTGGCACATGGCCCCTCTCAGGATCAGCTTCATTCTCAGATCTGCATATGACCTTCTGCCCTCAAATGCAAACCTGGTGAAGTGGGGGAAAACAGACGATCCTGCATGCCCCCTCTGCCATGAAAAACAAAACAGTGGAGCATGTTCTAAGCTCATGTAAAGTAGCCCTGGCTCAAGGAAGGTACACATGGAGGCACAACCAAGTGCTCAAAGAAATTGTACAAGTAGTCTGGGCTAGTACCAACACCACAAAAGGGAGAATCAGGACTCCAAAAGCACCCGCAACATTCTTCACGGCAGGAGGCAGCAAATCATGGCCAAGAACAACAGTGCCACTCGAAACATGCAGGCAGAGTCTGCTGGATGGGGCAGATGACTGGGAGTGCACTGCAGACCTCCCAGAATGGAAGAGTCACCCAGAGATCATCAGCAAGAGTGGCATGAGACCAGACATAGTAGTCCACTCTAAGTCAACCAAGCAGCTGATCATGATCGAGCTCACGGTGCCATATGAGAACAGAATGGAGGCAGCTCAAATCTACAAGACTGAAAAGTATGCTGATCTGGCAAACAGCCTGAGGAGAGAAGGCTATCAGGTCAAAGTCCTCACTGCAGAAATTAGAGCTAGGGGATTTGTAGGAACGTCTGCATACAGCCTCATGAAACAGCTCTCAGTTGCAGGGAAGGAAAAATCCAGAGCCCTGAAAGCAATGGCAGAAGCGGCAGAGAGGTGTTCAAGCTGGATCTGGTCAAGGAGGAACAAAGTGAACTTCATAAGGCTTAATTTCCCTACAAATATCAGGAGTCATGAAGTAGAAAATGAGCATGTCCAGAGGGTCATGGGTTCGAATCCCAGCCATGGCTCGTCCCAAGATGGGGGAAAAAAAACAGCCGCCGTGGCGAAGTGGTTAGCGTCGCGGACTCCGGCTGGGAGGTCGTGGGTTCGAATCCCATCAGAGTCATGTGGGTTTTTCTGCCCCGACCGGCTCCTGCCCAGAGTTGAGTTTGCTGCGGACTCAGTTGGGAAGACTGGGACAACACAGTCGAGTTTCATCCACTTAATGGATGCGTTTCTGAGAGTGTTGCTCAAATTTCCTGACCAACACTGCAGGTGCCTGTATCTCTCGGGCCTGGTTGACGCCGGGATATTTTATGAAAGGAAGCGTAGAGTACAGCCCTGTCATGTAGTCTCAGACCGAAATGGAAATCCGTAGCATCATCTTCATCATCCTCATTCTCATCGATCAGCATTAAAAAAAGATGTCTCAAATTCTGTGGCCCTTCATGCCCTGCTCTCATGGTGACCTCAATTTCGATGTCCTCTCCACGTCTGTGGCCTTGGTTTGGTTCCGTCGGGGTCACCGGTATCTGCGAGTCCATGGGGGCTGTCGTTGGACGGACGTGGTGGCGCCCTCCGGAGGGAGAGCTCACTCACGCCGGCTCCGCGACTAAGCAATTATTGTCGTCAGTAGGGAGCTTAGTAGGTGGCGTCCTGCATATGTTAGATCAGAACAGGCGCCACTGAACACCACCGAAGTGAATCGGCAGCAGTGCAGTGTCTCCTCCGGTGGGTTGCCTCTTGACGACTTGACATTGACTGCTCCCTGTGGATTGCCGGTGCCGGGGGTGCGGCGGGGCCGACCGGGCTGTGGCTGTGG
>JAFLJL010010180.1:2500-7500 GCA_018398815.1 Conus ventricosus
CCCCCCCCCCCACCCCACCCCCTCCTACCCCCACCCCCCACCCCCCCCCCCCCCCCCACCCCAACCCCATACATGCCAAAATTCCTTCGCCCCCCTCCCTCCTATCAACGGTACCCCCGCCCCCCGCACGCCTACTCTTGTTTCTCCTCCTTCTCCCACTTCTTCTTATTCCTCATCAGTTCTACAAGGTACATAAGGCTTGCAAGATGGGATCAACATGCATGCACATGGGGGTGTTTTCCACATAGTGGATTAGAATTAAAGGTTGAAGTATGAAAAACCCCCCCCCCCCCCACCCCCCCCCACCCACCTCACACACACACACACAAAGTGTTGATCTTTCGGCCCCGTTGAGCACGTATGGTCACCAGCTAGGCTGGGGTAAGACGTTTCATTACGCTTATGAATATGTATCTCTTAATCCCTGGCGCGATGTGTGGACGGCAGAGGGGATAGGGGGCTTGGTTACCCGAGAGGGGGGCTTTGTGGTACGCCGCCCGATCTCGACTAACCTCACTAACCACCGACCCTAAGGGTTTGACAAAATACAACAGAAAAGAAAAAAAAAACAAAAAAAAAATGAAACAACACAAGAAAAGACCGCAACACAAACAACGAAAGAAGAAGAAATAACGAAGAATAACGCACGACAACGCCAAACACGCCGCGCCACAACAATCACAACCTACCCACCCCAACAGCGAACCCCCTCCCCTTTCCTCCTCAATCACCCCCCCCCCTCACCCCCCTCCCCCCCCCCCCCTCCCCCCTCCCCTCCTCCTACTCCCCCCCCCTTCCCCCTCCTCCCCCCACCCCCTTCCTCCCCCTCCCCCTCCCTCCCCCCCCCCCCCTCCTCTCCCTCCTCCCTCCCCCCGACCCCCCCACTCCCTCCTCCCTCCCTCCCCTCCCACCCCCCTTCTCCCCTCCCTCCCCCCCTCCCTCCTCCCCCCCCTCCCCCCTCTCCCCTCTCCTCCCCACCCCCCCCCCTCCCCCCTCCCCCCCTCCCTCCCCCCTCTTCCCCCCTCCTCCCTCCCCCCCCCCCCCCCCCCCCCCCTCCTCCTCTCGCCCAAACCCCCAGCCCCCTCTTCCCCCTACCCCTGTTGTTTCCCCTTTAAATCAAGTTGTAAATGTAATATTAAATTGAAGCCTTCGTAACCATAACTGGTGGTACTAATTTTGAAACGCCAGCACAAACTCGGCACACCCCCCCCTCCCCCCCCTTTCCGTCTTTGTCTATGTATGTCTCTCGTCGCGTCTTGTTTTTTGATTTTTTAAAGGATAATTTGTGGAAAAATATGAAAAGGAAAGTGCCCCCCCTCCCAGTTCATTTCACTCCTCCCCCCTTCCCACTCTTTGCTATCCCCTCGTATCACCTCCTTCAGCCAGCAGAAACGGGAGAGAACAACTCCCTCCATCCCCTCCCCAACTCCCTCCCTTTGCTCACATGGCTCACGACAAATTTCCTCCTCCATCCCCCCCCCCCTCCCCCCCCCCCCCCCCCCCCCCCCCCCCCCCCACCCCCCCAAGACATACCTCGGCGACGAACTTTTTTCCAGTGAAAAACCCTTTTTTTTTTTAGATTTCCCAGTGAACTCTTTTCAAGTACCACACCACTACAGAATTCCATGTTGTTTGTTTTGTCAGTGGCCAGTGTTGGTGCTGAGAAAAACAAAAATGAAAACAAAAAAAAAACAAAACAAGATTGCAAAGCATATAAACGTACTCACCAGTTTATTTGAATTGCGCGTGAGGTATTCCATAAGAGGAAAACCGTTTTGGGTCGTTTTAACCGTTTTGTAATGTGTGTTCTGGTAAAACACCGGACATAATCTGTGGGACCCTTATTGAACATACCTACAAAAATTTTCTGGGAAGTCGGAAAGTACTTTCTTGCGATAATCCTTAAAGAAGAAACACGTTATGGGCCGTTACGACCGTTAGTAAACGGCTTTAACAAATCGGGCATTCATCAGTGACCCATAATGAACAGACCAAAAAAATATTCAGAAAGTTCGACCAGTAGTTTTGTCTCTGCAGCGAAGTGGAGAACATTTTGAACCACGGACGGACAGTACAGACAGACGGTCGGACAGACAGACAGACGGACACGGACAGACAGACAAGACGGACGGGACAGTCAGTCAGACAAGTCGGAGGAGGAAAGACAGACAGACAGACAGAAGGACTGACAGAAAGTCTGACGGATCGGACAGACAGACACACAGCATTTCTTCGTTCCTTTTCTAAAGTTATCCCTGTTCTATAAGATCTGAGGGGGGTGGGGGGGTGGGGGGGGGGGCGGGGTGGCGGTTACAAAAAAGAAAAGGTTTTATAATAAATCCAAATGTTGCAAGGAATTTCAGGTTGTGCATGTGTGGCTTCAACTTGGTGTTTCCCCCAAGAAAAGTATGAAAGAACTAGAAGATGATGTGTAAGTAGTGCACCTTACCCCGCTCTTGTTCAGGTTCTCGGTGAGTTGATGTGTACTACGGTGTGTTCTGTCGTGAGGCACAGATTGGCCCTTGAGTGCACTAAAGGCTGTTGACCTGAAAAAACGAAAGGCTGCTTACCAAGCATATTGTTATAGGCGACGGATCATTCATGACCCGGAAGGGTGCAGTAAACTCCAACCACCCCTTCCACCCCCTCACTCCCGCCCCCCCCCCCCTTCCCTCCTCCACCGTTGCATGATAATTTAGTCTTCTCAAAAAGAGTGGACGTGACAATCATCCACGATTGTCGGTAGTCGCTTTGTTTCACTATTTCTGGGTCAATATTTAAAAAAAAACCTGATGAGGGAGAGAGAGAGAGTGAGAGAGAGAGGGAGAGAGAGAGAGAGAGAGAGAGAGGTGTGTGTGTGTGTGTGTGTGTGTGTGTGTGTGTTTTGTTGTTATTAAGAGCGTCATTGTCTTACCTTGCATCAGACTTCGTATATTCAGTATCGGCGAATTTCTGTTTAAGATCTTAGACGGTGTGGCTATTTCCGCGCGTTTTTTTCAGTCTTGAAGTGGTATTGTGGGGTAGGGGGTGGGAGGGCTGGGGGAAGGGGGTTGGCGTAGGGAAATGAGCATGGGTCGGGTCGGGGGGGGGGGGGGGGGGGGAGGGGGGGTTAGGCGTAGGAAGGGGAGCTTGGGCTGGTGTTCACGAATTTGGAATCAGAAAGCTGTGAGAAGTTGTCTGTCACCTTGTCAGCTCGTGGCATCAAAGCAAGCAGCGGACTCGGTTCAACAGGTGAAGCAGTCATCGTGGGGAACCAATCAACCATGGATAAGTCAGCACGTGTTGTGGAATAGGCCCTGCTAGGATTTTTTTTAAAGCCACTTCTTTAGCCTTATTCTTCCCAGGAGGAAGGGGCGGGTAAGTGGCTAGACCTACTGGGATTTTTTAAATTTAATTTGTGTTTTTTTTAATAAAAAAAATTAGGTTTTTGGAGTCTGATTAAAACAATGTAAAGAGCACTCATACGTGATGTGTGGAACACATACATGCACATACAGACTAATTGTCGCACGAGCACGTTCTCTAACACAGAATAAAACAACAGGGAGGGGAACTTCTGGAAAACTTAACCTGATTTCTTTCTCTCTGTGGGTGCAGTGTGCGCGTGTGTGTGCTATGGCGTGCGCGGCATTTTTCGTTGTGTGTACTTAACGCTAAAACTAGGGATCGTTTATGGATTTGGATTAGGACAGTTTTCTTTCTACGCAATGAAGCATTTCATTGATACTTCCTATCATTGTTGTGTTTGTTTTTTGTTGTTGTTTGTTTGTTGGTTGGTTGGTTGGTTTTTTTTTTGTTTTTTTTTTGGGGGGGGAGGGAGGGTGGGGGGTGCGGTTGATTCACAGCCTGTTGTTTGTTTTGTTTTGGTCCATCTTCATGCCCCCATCTCAGTGCTGCAGGCACCCACGGTTGCTCACTTCCGACCCACCCCCCCCCCCCCCCCCACCACCCCACCCACCACCTCCACCACCGTCTCAGGCCACAGCCACAGCCCGGCCTTCCCCAACTCTGCCCGGCACCGGCAGTTTCAGGGAGCTGTCAATGTCAGGTCGCCAAGAGGGCAAACCCACCGGAGGGAGACACTGCACTGCTGCGAGTCGCCTCATCCCACACTTCAGTGGGCCTGTTGTGATCCAGCACACGCAGACACCACCAACTGAGCCCCCTACCTGACGACAATGATTGTTTTAGTCGCGGAAAAGTGGGCGAGAAATGAGCTCTGCTCCAGAGGGCGCCGTCACGGGGTGCGTTACGATCGTCCGTCGTCTGCCCTTAGTTTGCACAATACCTACTTGTCTTTGCTCAGCAATGTTTAACACACTTTTTTTTTAATGCAGAATTTATAGCATGCCAGCGTTTTGTACTCTTAGTTCTTTATAGAACAGGAGCAGTACTTTACATGGGAACGAAAGAAATGCTGTGTGTGTGTGTGTGTGTGTGTTGGTGTGTGGTGTGGGTGTGTCCGTGGTCAAAATGTTGTTCCATTCGCGTCCAGATAAAACTTCTGGCGATCTTTCTGAAAATTTGTACGTATGTTCATTATTGGGTCACGGATTAATGCCGATGTTTTATTTTTCCTGAATGTAGTTACTAACGGCTATAACGGCCCAAAGGTTTTTCTTCTTTTATGGAATATTTCAGTGACGAAAATTCATTATGACGCATGTTTGATTTGTGACGTCAGATTACATTATGACGCATGGTTGACTGTGGGACGTTTTATTCAGGATGATAAACTGGGAGAACGTTTATATGCTTTGCATTCTTGTTCGTCGTTAATGGCGACTCGCCCCCCCCCCCCCCGGTGGGATAAATGTATTCTTACGGTTTGCATTGATGGATGGACGGCCTTACAGCGTGTAGTTGTCCTTAGGACTTTGTGTGTGTGTGTGTGTGGGGGGGGGGGGGGGGGGGGGGGGGCTGGGGGAGGTTCGTAGCAGAAAGACAATTTGTTATTGAAGTTTTAACTTGTTTAAAATTTGGGCTACGGTCGAGAAATG
>JAFLJL010010180.1:12500-14477 GCA_018398815.1 Conus ventricosus
CACCAAAACGTAGACTTCTTCATTCTCTGCATTGAGGATCATCACTGATCGTAACTCGAGCATCCTCAGCTCATGAGTTGCCGTGAACTGCAAGTTGCTCTGAAATCCGATAGGCACAATATCGTTTTTGTTCTCCCAGTTCTTATAGAACAGGGAGTACTTTACAATGGGAACGAAGAATTGCTGTCTGTGTGTACGTCTCTCTGTCCTTGGTCAAACTGTGTTCCACTCGCTCCAGACAAAACTTCTGGGGGCCGATCTTTCTGAAAATGTGTAGGTATGTTCATTATGGGTCACGGATGATGTCCAACGTTTTATTTTACCAGAATAGCCGTTACTAACGGCTGTAACGGCCAGAAACGGTTTTTCTTCTTTATGGAATCTCTCAGTGACGAAATACATTAGGCCTATGACGCGTGTTTTGATTGTGACTTTTTTTTTTTATCTGACAAATATCTGTGAAAGTACTATATTTGACGGATTTTAAAATAGCTTTAGATCAAATAACTGACTGGTAGATCATGGGTATTTTCATAGTAAACATGCTTTTGGCATGTACACGCGTATTCAAGATAAACTGGGAGTACGTTTATATACTTTGCATCTTGTTGCTTGGGTGTCCGGTCCTGTCAGCATTCGATGCAACGAGGTGGTTGAGCAGCATGCCCAGAACGTCACAAATGAAGAATTGAGCAGACTGTCTTTCCCTCACGCTGAACTGAAACCAGAAGCTCAGATTGACGTCAGACCTTTGGCAGGAGGATTGAAACATGTAGCATAGAGGGATAACAAACCCGGTGTCGCGTGAAATCTGGGAACGTGATATCTGGGAAGGCTTCCCAGATATCACAGATTTTTTTTGGGGGGAACGCATTCCCAAAATATACTGTGATACCTTGGAAGGCCCGTAGTATCTGGGAACGTGGTCTTTCAGAGCTCAGAAGGGCAGAAAGAAGACGAAAAAAAGAATGGATTTTCGAGATAAGGTAGGAAACTATTTATTTAGGTGCAATTGAGATCTTTGGCCTTCTTGTCACTTTTTTCCCCCATTAATTTCTAGGCATGATTTTCACAAAGTTCCCAGATTTCACGATTGGAAGTTCAGGAAATCTGGGAACGCGTTCCCAGATATCACGGTTCCCAGATATTATACGACACCGCGTCTGTCCGAATCGTCAAGAGATTTGACAATATGCTATTGCTGGCCATAAAGAGGAGAGCTTTGTTCCAAGTACATACAGGGTCTCTTTTTACACCCACTCGCATCTTTTTTTTAGAAGGCGAAGAATCCCTGTGATGCATTTCATGTGATGTACCACTCACTGTGAAAGATGTTATCGGAGCGTGTGGAGTGACATGACGTCAGACATGATGAACTCTTTACAGCAGATTCCATGGAAACCTTGTCCAGAGGTATTCCATGTGATATGACTTTTAAGCGCCCGAAAAAGACAAACGTCTTTCGTATTGTCTGAGATTTTACGAAAGAAAGATTTTTTAAAACATTTTTTTTAGCGTGTTTTTGGAAAACTTCTTGTAGTGAGGTGTTGATTTTCATTTCTAACATCTGCGTGGGGCATTGTCTCTGACAAGCTGACAGTCCCTGATGTGGACCCTGGCGGTCGGCTAGGCTGAAAGCATCATGAAGGGAATCAAATCATGCAGTGACGTCGATTGCCATCGGGAAAGATCCCCCCCCCCCCCCCCCCCCCGATTAACAAAGCTGCACTCCCCGAGAAAAGGAACAGAGGGCGATTTCAAGAAAACTGGTACACAACAGTCAGAGAGAGAGAGAGAGACAGACAGACAGACAGAGAGAGAGAGAGAGAGAGAGAGAGAGAGAGAGAAGGATCCAAGAACCGCTTCAGCAGCCTACAGGAAAAAGCCAATTATTTGAAACAGAGAAGCACACCAGACGAGACCCCTTTGAATGCATCTAAATGTCTATCGTCGTTGAGACCGGAAGTCATCTGGTAT
>JAFLJL010010194.1:0-10786 GCA_018398815.1 Conus ventricosus
TGTGTTGCTACGAAAGATTTTCTAGTCAAGCAAGGAATAATTCCAGACAATATAAATATGTAAATAAAAAAAAATACATTTATAAAAAATGGCTTCACTCGCAATAATGATAGGCGGCGCTGTGGTGAATGCGCTTGCTTTTAGCGGAAGTAATTTTGCATTTAGTAAACTGCGGGATGACGGCGAGAGAAAAAGACATAACAAAGCTATGGAGGAACTAGCAGCTGCACAAGACGCCTATGAAAAGCAGAGACTTGAGCAGTTAGATTTTATTAATGACACACTGAAAAAACAGGGGCATGCAGCTTACACATTTAAAAATGTTGATCAAGCAATAAAACAATATTATCTTGTAACAGGCAAACCAGTCCAGACATTGCCCCCACCAAAATTCAGTGACTTTTATCAACCCATCAGAAAAACAAAAGATGCAAGAAATCGGGTTTATTGTCGTTGGTATGACCGTTGTGTATTTTGTTGCACATAATATTGGCTGAGTAAAAAATGAACAAAATCTATTATTCGCCAAAAGGATATTGGAAGGGCATCACAGCAATTAAAAAGCTAAGCCAAGCAGCTGGAGTCAGTGAACAAACAGCAAAAGAATGGTTATCTAAACAAGCGATTTGGCAAATTTATTTACCAGCGCCCAAACGAATACAGAGACCACACTTTGTGAACACAACTCCAAACGACACCCATCAAATGGATCTTCTATATTTACCCTCTGATAGGATTAGACGAAAAAGATTTAAGTACGCGCTCACAGTCATTGACATAGCTTCAAGATATAAAGATGCAGAACCATTAACACAAAAGAGTGCTTCTGCTGTTGCTGTCGCTATACAACTGATATACCAACGAGGGCCACTAACTTATCCTCGCATGATTCAAGTTGATGATGGAAAAGAATTTAAAGGCCAAGTGAATCAATTATTGTTAAAACATAGAGTTACCATCAAAAGAGGCATTCCAGGAGTTCACAGATCACAGGCTTTAGTTGAAAACTTTAACAAACAGTTAGCCGAAAGACTTTTCTCCTACCAGTATCACAGAGAGCTGATTGACAATTCTCGCAACACAGAATGGGTTAGAAGACTGCCCTCAGTTTTGCGCGCAATGAATAATGAAGAATTTAAAGGCCTAAAACCAGTACAAGCAATCAAAAGAAAAACAATAAATGCTGTTGAAGGAGAGTCTTCATCCGGCAAACTATTACCATTTGGTTTGAAAGTAAGGTACCTTTATTTACCGGGGGAAGCAGAAGGGGACACTCGCATCAGGGCAACAGATCCAGTTTGGAGTGTTGATCCATATGAAATAAAAAGAATTGTAAAAATGAATCCGCCCGTGTATTATTTACGAGAAACTGACACAACAAAACAACCAGCTCCTCAAAGATCTTTTGTGAAAGAAGAACTGCAGATAATCCCGCCAGACACAGTTCCGCTTTAATTAATTTACGGTTCTCCAGTGCCCAATTGCATATGAAAACTCTGGATTAACAAACACACGTTTTGTGTTTGTTCTATCTAATGACTTCTTTGTTACAACTGTTGTGTTGATCTCATGTAGATTAGATCGCAGTTTTACGTTGTCATGATGAAAAGTCTTATTGCCAAACAATGCTTCTTTGTAGTTGTCATGTGATATGTTTGACTGCACAACGCTGCGTGATATTCCCTTTGCTTTCTTAATGATTTTCTCCTGGCTCGAAATACTGTACATTTTTGACCTTAACCCCACATACTCCTTGATCACCTTTCCAGATAATTCATCCTTCATCTTTCCTAAAACCTTCTTGTTAGTAATTGAATGTAAAGGCGAATCTTTAGGTAATCGATGAGTCGAACCATCCACTCGCACCTTCATCTACTTCGGTTTCCATGTCTTTATAGATGTCTTTTCGTAGGGTATATCTATCAAACAAAACTATCTGTAATCTGTGTACAGTACTCTGTACTCAGGATACGAGGGCTTAAAGTAGTCATAAAGAAATTCTAACATCAAAAGCTTTGTGATAATTCTAAAACGGAAACCCAATACATACAGGTTTTGTCCAATTTGACTTTCTTTTTTTTTCATCATTATGCCAAAAAGCTGAATCAATGAAATCTTTTAAAGTCCTGATACTTAGTTTTTGAAGTCAGCTAATTGCTTCGCTCTTTGGTGACTAAACTGACATCTTTTTACGTTTGTGGGGATTCTCTCATAGTCTTTCCAAAACGCTGTTGTATCATTAAGCATGAAAATCTTTTACTGAAGCATCTGTGGATTTAGTTCTGAGATCATGTTCTTCATGCTGTATGGTTTTCATGAACAGTTCTTGATTCAAAAGCAATTATACGAATGAACAGCTGTCAACGATCAAACCAAGGTCTTAAGATAAAAATTATGTAGAAGTCAGTATAATGACAGAACCATAATTATTTTTGCCCCGAAGGTAGGCACAAGTTTAGGTGTCCGTTGGATTCAATCTTTAGACTTTCTGCTGGCTAAAGGATTAGTCATTATGCAGGTCATGGAGTTCATGAGGATACTTCTAAATCATCTTCTAGAATGAAACCACGCTGTAGATCAGGCGTTTAAACTGCTCAAGAACCACTAATGCCTTTTGCATATTGTTCGGCATCACCGCCTGTGTACATTTTAAAAGTTGCTAAATGGAAGTGATTGCGGCCATATCCCAACCATACAGATTGTTATGCATCTAAATACAAAAGAATAAGATAGACCATTTACTTACACGGATCATAGTCCGTCCAAGTATTTGTTGTCTGCTTTACACAGTAATGAATGCTACGCCATACTAAATCCCCCACGCAATCCGTTTACAATCATCTGAATCATTGGTAAATCTGACAATAAAACAATCTGTACTCCAGTAAACTTGAAGAAAGCGTCCCAGCTCATCCCGGGCGCAAGAAATATAATCGCAGGAACTAGTGCTATAATGTTTTCATGCAGGACTTTCTTATAATTTTCAAAGAACGTCTGCCAACTACACAAACATCTGCCATCAAGTAAATGAATCATAGATAGTCTCCCATCGTTTTAACAAACCTAACTTTTTTGCCAAGCATCTTGAGCATACTTGAAACGGAGTCTCTGATGTCCTTTCCCACTGAGACTAGAAAAGAAACGCGCCTTTAGGCGGAGTGTATCATTCGTCAAACCTTTCCAACTGTTTCATGTAATTCATAAGGGTAAACACCCTTTCTAACAAGAGTTGAGTTAAAATTCATTCTTCCGTATTGGGCAGGAACTTTTAAGGACATAGCCCGTGCCTCTAAATGATCCCCATCATGTGTTGCATAGAGTCGTAAAAGACATGTTATTTAAAGTGAAACACATGTACTTTTCTGATGACTGTGCAATGCATGCTACCCCTGAAAGGGCGCTGGTTACTGCTTGCATTATAAGAGAGAGTCATAACCTCGCAAGTTGAGAAAGAATACAGGCAGCTTCCATGTCCTTATTGGATCAAACTTAAGTTGAAGATTGCATTTACTTTGCGCTGCACCTCTAAACTTTCCTCTATGTGGAATCAAGGATCTCTAACTGTGGGGTTTACACTCTGCGTTAGCTCTAAACCGCAAATCCAACAATTCGTGGCTGCGTCAATACAGTTGTTAGTCTTCAGGCGCCATTATGATTTCAGATAAGTTTAGATTATTAGAACCGGCGTTTTACGCACTTGCAGCATGCTATTAAGAATGTATCTGCAGGCATCTGGTCCTCTAATAATTCTGGTTCAGAATGAGCGCCAACCGACCTAACTAATAATTAAGGCAAATGAACAAATCTGATGATTACTCATTAATGACTGTTTTTTCGAAGTTTATGTGGGCGCTGTCCCATCATAAGGAACACAAAGCGACTCGAAGTCTGCGTAAACTTACGTAAGGGCCTCGTTATGCAGCCGATCCAGTTCTTAAAAACTAACTTTAGAACCTGGCGGGGGCGTCTTATTTCTGTCTTACGTCAATCTACAACTTTACAATGTTTTAAATGTTCAAGAGCGGCGGCTTGAGCGGTTGGAAATTCTTGTTAAACATTTCTTTTCTACAGATTCTTGTTTATGTTCATGCTTTGAAGAATCGCTAATAATCCTGCTCATTGTCGTATCAAATGTGTATGGGGCAGCCTGCTGCGACAACTCATTAGGAGTAATTCCACATGACTTTTTGCTGGTTCGCCTATGGTTGGACAGTTCTTGGACACATTAATTTGGCGACCAAATTGTTCCTCATACCCATGTGGATAAATAAACAGTTTAATTGGTTGTTATTGTCTTCAAACTGATCAATTTGGTCCTACACTAACAGGAAAGTATATTCCATGAAGTTAGTGATCTTTGCTTATTGCCGATAGTTAGTCCCACTCACTCTGCGTGTGTCGCGGACATTATGCAGCCCTTGCAAGAACGCACCACATAAAACATTGTTGTCTGAATTTTTTTATGTTTAAAACTGCTCTCTATAAAACCAACTCCCGAGGTAAGCGAATGTAAGCCTTGCCTACAATCGGCGCATACTTACCTGTTTTTTAATCTAATCTCTAAAGACTTCGCCCTCTGACCAACCAGAGCCTCTCAATTTAGCTTCTTTCAGCGGCACGTCAAACTGTTTAAGCAGTTTGTCTGCCCCACCGGTGTTAAGTCATTAAAGGAAAGAAATTAGTCTGTTGTTGTCGAGACCCAGACATTCTAGTTTACTTCATTTAATTGTACAACATAGTCGATTAAAACAGCTAACATACTTTAACTGGCGGTCTATTGTTAGTTTGCCTGGAACTTGAGAAATAGCAGAACACCTAACACTTGCCTTGTACTTTGTTGGGTCCATGACTTCTAAATCAATATCATTCAGTGCTCTTGATAAACCTCTCGGTCTCGAGCATTCCTTCAAGACAATTCGTCTTTTCCTTCATATATCTTAGCCATGCGACTTTCTTTCTAAGCCAACCATATATAATTTAAATTAAAAAAAATATAACGGCTTAATCAGAATCAATAACAAACGGTCATTTTTAGGCGCTTGACTCATACACTAAAGTATAACACCTTTTGGTGTTGTTAATGTGAGCTGTTAAGAACAGAGTTTAATGTCTCGTTTACTTTTTTAAGCATTCCTTTTTTAAAAATTCTGCTCGGGGTCTGGCTGATGAGAAAAACATTGCCCTCTGCCTTTCTTTGAAGATCAAAACTTTTGTCTTTTGTAGTCCATCAAAAAATCGCCTGTAAACGATTAAATCTCATCCGTGATGTTTGAGTCAGCTAGCGCTTTATTTATTATCAGCTGTGAAGGAACTAAGGTTTTAGCTGTTATTTATTTGCACCAATAGCTTGTGCTATTGGAGTTTAGTTTTTAATTTTTTGCCGCCCCGCACTTACAGCAAATGAAACACAGGCCGATAGCTAAAGACAAACCTCCATAGGTAAGGCTGGCGGTGCGCTATGCCCTTGCTAAAGAACCAACACTCGTTCCGCTTGATAGAGCACTTATATTCCGATGTGCCCCAGTATGAACCTAAGTAACAGCATTAAAGGCAGCAGAAATCCTTCGTTATGTTTTTGCTGTATTTTTGAAAAGGTCTTTGCTCTAGTAATTGCATTGCATTTGCGTAATGTTTTATAATCTAAAGGTTTTTATGTTAGGGTTTCTACAATCTCTTCTTTTGGCGGGGCTGTAGGCACATTTGGATAAACCTGAACATACATACAGCTTTTTTATAAAATGAAAAATAATTTAGTATACTACATCTGTTAATCTGTTCTTTACAATATTCAGCCTGCGCATCATATATTAAAAACAATGTACATTAAGCGTTTATCGGCTTCTTCTTTCTTTATCAATTTGAATGTTTATTACGTCTCTCATCTCACCAGTTCTACCCGCTTCCATGCAACTGATATCCCTCTTTTGACCTTAGGTCAATCCCTAAAACCGTATTTTGTGTTAAATAAATCATCACGCCTACATTGTGAAGATGTAAATCTTATAGACCAAGGTCAACTGTTGGATTTCTACACCTCCCGCCTCCAAACAGTTTTCCTATTTCATCAAATGCTGATAATGTTTTAAGCCCGCTAGCGTAGACATGGTTAGGACAACCCCTCAAGCGAACATGTACTTTCGTTATATTTGGATTAAAAAAACTATTCCTTGCTCTTTTAACGGTTCTTCATCTTCACACAGCAATAAAATACCTTAAGCGATCTTGCCTGCAACACTAAAACTAAAATGCCATAAATGAGGTCTGCCCTGCTTCTTTGCTGGATATTTTGTATGAGAATCACTCTTTCGTAATATATTGGGTAATGTGATGATATTGGTGGCGCAATCAACTCTGCTAAAATAGAGTTTGCTAACACGACAAACTCTAACGAATGTCAAAATGCTGTACATTGCTTCGGTGTCTGTTGATCTGAAAACGACGTTTGTATTCATTAAAAGTTTATTTTCGTATGACAATCTTCTTTTAATGCTCCTTTGAAAGTACGGCGCATGCGCTTTTTAACAACTCAAAATCTAAGGGAATGGAAAAGGCGATTTCTTTCCATACGCAAAATTTTACAGCTACAGACTTTTTGCTGCTTTAGCATCTGCGGGGATTGCGGGCGCCTATTCTAAAGTTTTGTGCTCTCATTTTCAATTCCTTGAAAAACGCAAAGTCAGCCCTTTCATTCCCGTTAGCCATAGATCAGAAAAGGTTAAAAATATGTCTGCATTGTGTTTAAGAAAATATTTTCATGCCCACAAGTTTTTATAAATTTTCTTAACGCTTGCCCCGACCAGATTCTGGTCAACTGTCCTGTTTGGGTCAGTAGTTGAATCGCCGCTATTTAGAAAGTAACCGCTCAGAGCCTGCACAATCAAGTTTCATCCTCTCCTAAGTCAGGAAATTTGACAGTATTAATTTTTTTATTTTGGATCTGCATCAATAGTAGAAGGATTATTTGGAACATTATAATTCCGATTATTTCCCTTCACGCCTAAGGCTCTTTCAGTTTTCTTTGCGGGTTAAGAAATCGAGCATATTTTGCTCCGGCCATTTTTATAAAACAAAATAAAAAAGTAATTATTTAAAAACATTGCAAGAATTGAAGTGAAGAAGATATGATGTTTATGGATCCTGAACGACATGATGAAAGATCCCTTTGACCCAGCATCGCACAACGCTCTGCAATGTGGCCATGAAATTAACAAAAGTAAGGTTACATCATTTTACGAAAGATTTATGGCCATAACCTCCCGAATTTATAGACCCAAATGATTTATGAATTAAAAGATGATCATTTGACTGTAAAAAACGATCAAGGGCAACTTGTTCGGCTACAACTAAACCCTAACGCCAATCAAAGTTTTTAGTCCAAGAGTACAAATTATACAAAGACTCAGTGTGAAAGATCAAAATCAGCCTTGCCTTTTAGACCCAAAATTAGATAGGGATGCAGTTGCTAAACTTCAAAACACGCTGCCGGAACTCCCAACAGATAACCAAATACAAAACATGGAACTTAAAGAATTAAATCAATCGCAGATGAAATAATAAATGCAATAGAAGCATAAACCAGTTTTTCAGAAGAAACAGCGTTAAAGACTATACACACTCCCGCTACCCATGCGAGAAATAGCGGCCCTTGATCATGCTTTAAGAACCATCAGAGGCGAATTAACAAACAATTAGCAAAACTAGGTGAACTAGATGGGCATATAAAAGAGAAAAAGAAAAACTCGTTGAGGCTGATGACGCCGACTTAGGGCATGATATTAAAGAAAGAATAACCCAAAGACTAAAAGATCTTGAACAAGAAAGATCAGCAAGACTAGAAGTGCTAACTACTAACCGAGACCAATTACGAACTCAAGTAATAGAATAAGAGAAACGTATCCGAAAAACTTTTATATAAGACCACAACGCTAAGCAGAACGAATAAAAACGCTGTTTAGAGAGCAAGGCGTTCACATTAGCAAGCGTTATAACTGCCTAAGGATTTTGCAATAAGTACACTGGTGAAGGCTATTACAGCGGTGTGAGGCAAAGTTCAGTGCCTCCGCCGCCATCGCCTCCCCTGATAAATCCATGGGTAAAAAAACAGCTTGATCATCTTGCAGTTTATTAAAAAAATAAGCTGGTAAAGCCGTAAACGCTTTACCAGAATAATGGGGAGTATTGTCTTCTGGCATTTTTTTTCTACTGCCAAACAAAGTAGTTGGCTTTATTGCGAGCACTTATGGACATTAATTCTTATAATAGTTGGGTTACTATTTAAGTAAGATAATGACCAAGTAATCCTATGCCATTTAATTCTCCAAGACAAGCGCTGTCTTTTCAATATTCATGGTCATCGCGAACAGAGGTCCGCCGAGCTTTGCTGAGTCCATCATGACTTTTGGGGTTTTTGACTTCGGGATTGGATGACATAATCTTGGTGTTCTTTTATTGTTTGTAATATTACGGGCCCAAATTTATGTCGTTTTTCCCCAACCTTCTGTTCATAGCCTGCTATAAGAATTTTCATATATAGTTTATTATTGTACCTATCTGGAGTCTGAGGCAAAGGCAAGCATGTAAAACCAGTGCCAACAGCAAAGTCTACTTTCGATCTTGCCGTATTGTAAAACATGTTGTCCCTATGACTACTTGAAAGGTAAATCAACTTAGAATTAATGGCGTCCTCTAAATTTGCTAAGTATTGTTTTTGTGCGTCAAAGCCAGTAGAAGTATCAGTTATGCTTGATCTTGCCTGTGCTTGTGAACCTAGCAAACACCAAACGTAAGTAGAATAGAGTCATTTATTCGTTCTATTCCTGCTTTAGTTAGGCCCTTAGAAGTGTCTAAGATAAATGTTGTCCATGCTGTTTTATGCTCTTGCTCTATGGACCCGAGGTGAACGCCTGTGCCTGAAGAGAAAGATGTGTATGGAGGATTCCAGTCATAGTTATATTTTCTGTGCACGCCCCAATAATAAGGGGTGCCTAAGCCATGATTGCGGTCCCAAATTTTGTCTAAAGTCTGTCTTGATGTTAATATTGAATTCGTTACAGATTCTTTCAAAAGCCTTCATGTCTATTCTGTTGCTAAATGGATTAAAACGGTTTGTCATTTGGTAATGGTGCTTGCAGTTCAGTCAAAATACGTCTGAAGGTGTAATAAAAATGAAATCTGTACACTGACCTCACCAAAGGATCAGGATGATTTAAGTGATCAGCATACGACACTCCACACCCCGTTGATGCACAAAACACAGCAAAGTTTAACTGGTTCTGATAAAACTGCATCGGATGACTGAACCACACTTTTGCGATGTAGTCTTTTTTTAACAGGGGGGGTTAAGATATCTGCTTAATGGAGTACTTACCTTTTTATGAAAGGTGTCAGTCTGGGTCACAGAAATGTCTAGGGTGTCAGTTGTTATATTTTTAAGATTGTAGGCGGCCCAACAGAATATTTTGCATCAGTATATTGAATGCACTCATTTTTAATTGTTTTAAAAAATGTTTGTACAATAACAACTCAGACCGCCCTTCGTTTTAGAACATGCTATTAATAACGAATGCGAAACCAAAACGGTCGCGCTCATGAAATATTCTACAAAGTCGTATGGTTTATATAACTGAATCCAAGGAAAATAATAAGATTAAAAAATTTAATAATGAAGGAAACTTTAGTTAGCCAGTTAACAATACCTGATGGTTATTACGGGTTTTGCTCGCTAAAAGAAGCAATGAGTAACTTCGACATTGCTCTTAACTTAACAATGCGAATCTGAAAACAATGTTGACCTTCAAACCTGAAGAAGAAGAAGTAGGTACTATTTGATTAAAGAGCTAGCTAAAATGTTAGGCTTTACAACTGCCAATCGGGCCGTTCATAGTTTTAGAGTTACGTCAAAAAAACTACTTATTGAGGGAGAAAATCCGCTCGATCTTGCATTACATTCATTACTCTATGTTCATTTGGATGAGCTGAGCACTGATGAAAACTTATATGATGAAGGCCTCAACTGTTTTAAGAGCTCTTCCGTCAGGGAAAGCTGCATATTGCGATTATGAAATTATACAATTCCCTAATTTACAGTTTAAAAGATTAGTTTGTGGGAGGGTTGGATCATTTAATATAAAATCAAGACAAAGCGGGAGAGTTGTGAAATGTGATAACCTACACATTGTTTTGAAATAAAATAATACGTTACTAAAAAATAATGTCGCGTGGGCCAGAAGAATCAGGAGTTACATTAGCGCCTGTTAAGGTGTATAACCTTAGAATTAAAGATCTTGCAGATGTTGCGGACTTTGAACGAACGGTGGATAGGCGCTTTGTATGGTTTTGAGTACACTAAAGACGGTGATTATAAACGCAAAGAGGTTGGCGACAGCAAAAAGTTTCCTAAACTAGAACAACTGCGCAATCTAGAGGCAAATAATGTTGGCCAGTAGAATATAAAATAGTTCGAAACCTGACCTCAAATGGCACTTAGAACCATATTTAGAATGGGAAATAAAATTTGATTCATAAGCCCATTTACATATTTTAGCCGTCAAAAAGTTCAGAAAAGCATTCAACTCTGGCCCTTTACATGTAAGTCTTATGCCGGACGACAATAGTCGGAAAGAGATTGAAATAACGCCGTATGGGAAAAAACAGTACATCCTCCACAGAAAGAAACGGTTTTAAAGGAAGCTTCTACAAATTACAGTTCTTTCCAAGCGAAAATTAGGAGACACGTCACAATGTTTGATTTGTGTTAAGATGTGAAGGATTGGGGTGTCTTTAAAGT
>JAFLJL010010195.1:0-32500 GCA_018398815.1 Conus ventricosus
GAAGTATGCCGCCAATAATCTGCTCGATGGCGTATCAATGTGTAATGGGGCAGCCCTGCTGCGAAAACTTTAGGATAAGTCCCCACATGACCTTTTGGCTGGTTCGCCTTTGTTTGGACTGTTCTGGACACTTTTAAATTGTGCGCCAAATTTGATTCCTCATCCCAGTGTATACATTAACAGTTATTGGGTTGTTTTTGTTCTTCAAACTGATCAATTTTGGTCTCCACTAACAGGAAAGGATATTCCATTGAAGTTAGATCTTTGGCGTATTGGCCCGATAGTTAGTCACTCTCTCTGCGTGTTCGCGACAGATGCAGCCATGCTAGAAGACACCACATGAACATTTTTTGTCTGAATTTTTATGGTTTTACAACTGCTCTCTTTTAAAGCCAACTCTCGAGGTAGCGGAATTACGCCTTGCACAATCGGTTCATCTTAGCCCTGTTTTAATCTAAGCCCTAAGACTTCGCCCTCTGACCAACCAGAGCACTCATTTTAGCTGCTTCAGCGGCAGCGTCAAACTGTGTAAGCAGTTGGTCTGCCCAACCAGTTTAAGTCCTTATGAAGAAAGATAGTCTGGTGTTTAGTTTGAGACCCAGACTTCTAGATTTCTCATTTATGTTATATAGTCGATTAAAACAGCTAACATTACTTTAGACTGGCGGGTCTATTGTTAATTTACCTGAACTTGAGAAATGGCATGATCAACACTTCCTGTACGTTTGTATTGGTCAATGACTTCTAATCAATATCATTCTGTGCTCTTGTAAACGCTCTTCTCTCTCGAGCATTCCTTCAAACAATTCTCTTGTCCTCATATTTCTAGCCATGCGTCTGTCTTTTCTAACCAAAATATTTATTTAAATTTTAAAAAAAAAAAATATCTTAATCAGAACTCAATATCAACGGTCTTTTGCGGCTTGGACACATAAACTAAAGTATAAACGCCCTTTGGCATTGTTAATGTGAGCTGGTTAGAACAGAGTTTAATGTTTCGGTTACTGTTTTAAGCATTCCTTTTTTATTCTGCTCGCGTCCCTGGCTGTTGAGAAAAACTTGATCCCCGCCTTTCTTTGAAGATCAAAGCCTTTTGTCTTTTGTAGTCTTCAAATCGCCTGTAAACGATTAAATTCTTCATCCGTGATGTTTGAGTCAGCTAGTGCTTTATTATTTATCAGTTTAAACGAACTAAGTTTAGCCGTTATGAGTTGAACCATAGCTGTGGGCTTTGGGAGTTTTAGTTTTTAATTTTTTGCCAGCCGCACTTACACTAATGAACCACAGACCGCGAGCTAAAGACAAACCTCGTGGAAAACTGCGGGTGCGCCTAGCCCGTTGCTAAGAGACCTACACTCGTTCCTGCTGATAGAGCGCTTTATAGTCCGATGCTCCAGAGATTAACATATGTAACAGCATTAAAAGGCAGCAAATACCTTCGTTTTGGTTATGCTGTATTTGAAAGGTCCGCTCTAGTTTTTGTTGCATTTGTGTACTGTTTGTTATCCAGAAGGTTTTTACATCAGGGTTTCGATAACAGCAGAATTGCCTGCTATCCTCTTCTTTTGGCGGCGCTGTAGGCACATTTGGATAAACCTGAACAGACTGCTTATATAAAATAAAAAATAATTTAGTATAGTACATCTTGAAAGCTCTGCTACCCTGCTACCTCCAATATCAGCTGCGCATCAATAAATAAAAATCAAATGTACATTAAGCGGTTACGGCTCGTCTTCTTATCAATTTGAATGTTTATTACGTCACTTCACTCTTCTCGCACTCACTCTTCTCCCCCGCTTCCATTACAACTCATTATCCTCTGTTGACCTTTAGGTCCATCCAAAAACCGTATTTGTTGTTAAATAATCATCAAGCCGTAACAGTTGTGAAGATGTAAATCTTGAGACACTAGGTCTGCAGTGATTCTACCCCATCCCACCCCCAAACAATTTTCTTATTTCGTCAAATGATGAAAAGGTCTAAGCCCGCTAGCGAAGATGTGGGTTAGACTACCGTCCATTGTACATTGCACCTTTCGTTATTTTAGGATTAAAAAACTTTTTCACTTGCTCTTTTGAACGGTTCTTCACTCACACAGCAATAAAATACGTTTAAAGCGATATTGATAAGACGCTATAACTAAAATTCCATATAGAGTCTGCCTCTTCTGGGATATGTTGCATGATGAATCACATCTTTCGTATATATTGCTATTTTGACTGATAGTGATCCCCAATCCAGCTTTGCTAAAGCAGGTTGCACAACGCAAACTCATAACGAGATGTCAGAAATGCTGTACTTTGCTTCGGTGTCGTGTTGATGGGGGGATAACACGTTTGTATTCATTAAAAGTAGTTCAGATGACAATCTGTCTTTTAATGCCTCCTGAAAGTATGGGCTGCGCATCTTAAACAACTCAAAAATCTAAGGGTATGGAAAAGCGATTTCCATACCAAAATTTACGGCTACATACTTTTTTGCCGTCTTTAATATCTGCGGCTCCTATTCAATGTTTTAGGCGCTTCTTCATTTTCGATTCCTTGAAACGCAAGATCAGCCCTTTCCATTCCCGGTTTGCCATAGATCAAATGGTTAAAAATATGTCTGCATTGTGTAAAGAAAATATTTTCTTGCTCCTCAAGTTTTTAATAGAAATTTTTTCTTAACGATTCTGCCCGCCCCCCCCCAGGGAAAAAATTCTGCACAACTGGTCCTGTGGTCTGTTGTTGATGCGAGCGCTATTTTGAAATAAGTCGCGCAGGAGCCTGGCACATATCAAATCATCCGCATCCTAGGTCTGGAATTTGACAGTAAGAATTTGATCTGCATCAATAGTAAGATGATTTATTGGAACAGTAATATTCCGGTTTTTAGTTCCTTTCACGCCAAGGGGTTCTTTCAAGCTTTCTATACGGGTCGAAGATCGAGACCATGTGGCTGACATTTTGTTATAATAAACAAAATAAAAAGTTAATTATTTAAAACATGGCAGAATTGAAGATGAAGAAGCATTAGAAATGGTTTTTGACCCTAGAGACGATATGAGTGAAATGATTCCCTTTGACACGGCCATCGCTCAGCGCTCTCAATTCGGCGTGAATTAACAGAAAGTGCGGTCGGAGCATTTACAAAAAGTTTAGGCTCAAGAACCTCCCGATTTATAGACCCAAATGATTTTGAATTAGAAGATGGTCAGTTGCTTGTAAGGGGGGGGTGGGTAGTGCGATCAAGGAGAATCGTTCGAGCTTACAACTAAACCAGACCATCAAAGTTTTTTAGCCAAGAGTACAAATTATACAAAGACTCAGTGTGAAAGATCCAAAATCGCCTTGGCATTGCGAGACCAAATTGATAGGGAGGCAGTTTCTTAAACTTCAAAACCCACTACAAGAACTCCAACAGCTACCAAATACAAAACATGAACTTAAAGAAATTAAATCAAGTCGCCGAGATGAAATAATAAATGCAATAGAAGCAAGAATACCAGTTTTTCAGAGAACAGCTTTAAAGACTAGACACACTCCACCGCTACCCATGCTAGAAATAGCGGCCCTTGATCATGCTGTGAGAAGGATCAGAGGCGAATTAACAAACAAGTTAGCAAACAGGTGAACTAGATGACATATATAAAGAGAACAAAGAAAAAACTCCGTTGAGGCTGAATGACGCCAACTTAGGCCTGATATTAAAGAAAGAAATAAGACAAAGAGTAAAAAGATCTTGAACAAGAAAGATCAGCAAAGACTAGAAGCGCTGACTACCAACTAAACCGAGACCAATTACGAACTTCAAGTGAAGAAATAAGAGAAACGATTCAAAAAATTTATATGAAACAACGTCGCTAGCAAACGCCTACGAACGGACTGGTTAGAGAGCAGGGAGTCACATTAGCAAGCGTTATAACGGCCTTAGGATTTGCAATAAGTACACTGGTGCGCTATTACAGCGGCGGTGGTGCTGGGCCAGTGCCCTCACGCCAACGCCTCCATCACCCCTGAAAATCATGGGGTAAAAAAACAGCTTGATCATCTGCGAATTTCTTAAAAATAGCCCGTAAAGCTATAACTTCTTTAGCAGGATAATTAGGGGGTGTTGTTTGCTGGCTTTTGTCTACTGCAAGCAAAGTATTTGGCTTTATGGCCGAGCACTTATGGACATAGTTCCTCGTAATAGTTGGGTTAATTTTTAAGTAAGATAAAGACCAAGTAATCCTAGGCCCGTTAATCCAAGAACAAGCGCTGTCTTTTCATATTCATGGTCCGCGAAACCAGAGTCCGCGAGCTTTGCTGATCTTCAATGACTTTGGGGTTTGGGGACTTCGGAATTAGATGACTTAATTCTTGGGCGTTCTTTTATTGTTTTGTAATATGACTGGCCCAGAATTTATGGCCGTGTTTTCCCAACCTTTCTGTTCATGTTGCCTGCTATGAGAATTTCCTATTATAGTTGATTATTATTTCTACCCTGGAGTCTGAGGTCAGAAGGCAGCATGTATAAAACCAGTGCCAACAGCAAAGTCTACTTCGATCTTGAATATTGAAAAACATTTTGGTATCTTTTATACATGAAGGTAAATCAACGTAGAATTAATGGCGTCCTCTAAATTTGCAATATTTGTTTTTGCGCAGCAAAGCCTGTAGAAGGATCAGTTATGCTTGAACTTGCCTGGGCTTGCGCCCCTAGCAAACACCTTACGTAAGTAACGTATAGAGTCGTTTTTTCGATCTATTCCCGCCCTAGTTTAGGCCCCGTTAGAATGGTCTAAGATCAATGTTGTCCATGCGTTTTATGCTCTTGCCTGTAGGGACCCAGCTGCACATTATGGCCTGAAAAAAAGATTTGAAAGGAGGATGGCCATCATAGTTTATACTTTCGAGCCGAGGCGTGCCCCGAAAAATAAAGGTCGCCTAGGCCATGATTTATTCCAACTTTTGTCTAAGCCGGTCTTGATGTTAATATGAATTCCGTTACAGATCCTTTTAAAAAGCCTTCATGTTTATTATGGTCTGAGTGGATTAAACGATTGTCATTTGCAAGGGCGCTTGGCAGTTCAGTCAAAATAACGTCTGAAGGTGTTAATAGAAATGAAATCTGTACACTGACCTCACCAAAGGATCGTGGTGATTTAAATGATCAGCCATACGACCAACTCCACCCCAGTTGATGCCAAAACACAGCAAAGTTTTAAACTGGTTCTGATAAAACTGCATCGGATGACTAAACCGACCGCTTTCTGGATTGCTCGTTTTCAATAAGGGGGGTTAAGATAGCTCTTCAATGGGAGTACTCACCTTTTTATGAAAAAGAGGCAGTCTGGGTCACAGGCGATGTCAAGAAGTATCAGTTGCTTATAATTTTAAGATGTAGTGCGGCCCAACAAGAATATTTTGCCAACAGGATAGTTGAATGCAACTCATTTTTAATTTGTGTTTTAAAAAATGTTTGTAACAATAACAACTCAAGACAGTCCTTCGTTTTTTAGAACATGCTATTGATACAATTGCGGGCCAAAACGTTCGCGCTCCATGAAATATTCGACAAATCCGTATGGATTTTAATATAAGCATAGCCAAGAGAATAACAAGATTCTAAAAGTTAAACCAAAGCAGGGACCAAAATTTAGCCAGTTAATAATACCTGAGGTAGTACGGTTTTTTGCTCACTAAAAAGAAGCAATGAAGTAACTTTGACATACTCTCAAACTTAAACAATGCAAATCTAAAAACAATGTTTAACATTCAAGCCTAAGAAGTATCTTACTTTTTTGATAGAGAGCTAGCTAAAATGTTTAGGCTTTACAAGTGGCAATCTACCCCACGTCATGGTTTTAGTGCTTGAGCCAGACAAAACTACTTTATAGGGAGAAAATTCCCTCGATCTAGCTTACATTCATTCTTCTCTATGTTCTATTGGATGAGCTGAGCACTGATGAAAACTTATATGATGGAAGGGCCCTCAACTGTTTAAGAGAGCTCTTCCGTCAGGAAAGCTGCTTATTGCGATTTTATGAATTATACAATTCCCTTATTTTACAGTTAAATAGATTTAAGTTTGTGGAGGTCGATCATTTAATAGAAAAATTGCAGACCAAGCGGGGTAAGTTGTGAAATGTGATACCTGCACATTGTTTTTGGAAATAAAATAATACGCTAGCTAAAAAAATAAGGTCGCGTGGGCCAGAAGAACCAGAGTACATTAGCGCCTTGAGTGTATAACCTTAGAATTAAAAGACGTGCAGACGTTGCGGACTTTGAAACAGAACGGGGAGATAGCGCTTTGTATGGTTTTGGAGTACACTAAAGCTGGTGATTATAAACGTACAGAGGTTGCCGACAGCAAAAAGTTTCCTAAACTAGAACAACAACGGCGCAATCTAAGGCAAATAATTGTTGGCCAGTAATGATATAAAATAGTTCGAAAAACCTGACACTCACATGGAACTTAGAACCATATTTAGAATGGACATGAAAATTTGAATTCATAAGCCCGTTACAGAATTTTAGCCGCAAAAAAGTTTTAGAAAAGCATTCAACTCTGGCCCTTACATGTAAGCACGTATGCGACGACACGAGTCGGAAGAAATTGAAATAACGCCTGTATGGGAAAAAGCCAGGACATCTCCACAGAAAAGAAACAGTTGTAAATAAAGCTTCTACTACAAAATTACAGTTTTGTCCAAGCAGAAAATTAGGAGACACGTTCACAATGATATTTTGAAATTTCTGTCCTTTTAAAGATTGAGAGGGATGGGGTTTGTGGGGCCGCTAGTGATGAACCTTATACAAATGAATAAATATAGGCTGGCAAAACTTAGAGACGTTAAACGCCTTAACGTTGTAGTCGTCGTGCTTCACAATGGCGAGATATTAAGATCATAACAACCAGCAATACAAAATCAATGTGACTTAAATAGAAACAATCTTACAGAACTAAATTGGATTAATCTTACACATTTTAAGGGCCTCGTAGGGTATTTATTATCACTGAACAAGTTTTTGACGGAGATTATGATAAAAATACTAACTGGATTAGATAAACTCTGTGAATAAACTATGGAGCAGTTAACTTTATGACAACAACTCCTCATTGCTCATTGATTTGTGGGCAGACTGTTGTGGAAAAACAATATTTATCCTCGACCTGTTGTACAAACAGTTATCGTTATAATATTTAGATCAAAGTGGTTTTCTGTCCAACACATAAATGGAACAAAGCATATCATAATATAAGGTTTATATGGACAGATGATGACATAGTATTTAGTGATCCTAGCAATATACTGAGTGAGTGTTAGAACATTTTTTATAGACTGTTTGAAGGAACGCAGACCCTAATAATTAATAGAGACAGTTCGGCAGAAAGATACATATTAAAAAGAGGAAAACACTTTGTCGAAACTAGCTTCAGCGGAAGACATGCTGGGAAAAGTGTGTGGATTTTAATGCCAGAAATAAACTCGGTTTTAAAAAGACTTTAGAGAACAGTTAAAGACTGTAGTTTTATTTCACAAGAAAGACAAGACTCATTTGAAGAATGTTTGCGCGAAAAGATGTTATTGAAAATGACCAGGGAAAAACATAGGAATAAGCAAAAACTGAAATCTGAAAAAGTTTAGTAATTGTATTTAAAACGGATAACCCTGCACAGTATGTTGTTTGAGATAAACGTTATTTATTTGGTTTATTTGAAGTCTACTTGTCAGAGAAAGTAATATGCTGATCTAGGTCACTTTCGCCCGAAAACTGGTTGAGGGTGAAAGTGGCTTAAGTCGGCCATATAACAGTTCTCTCTCCCCCTATTTCTTCAATCTAAGACATAAGAGCAAGCTTTGTTTTAAATTCAATATTTCTTGCAGTCATTGCAACACCAAGCTGCTCTGTAAGTTGCTGAACGGTGCTCGGTACATATCTTGGAATTATTATTTGTTATATCTAAATAATATATATATATATATATATAAAGTAAGTATATCATAATAAAATTAGAGTTAAAACGTCACTCAAACGCTAAAGTGCTGCAACACAGTATGAGCGACATACCAGTTAAAATAAGTTTTAAATGAAAAGGTAAAACCACAAATTGTTTCGAGCTGAATGCTCGAAACAATTTTGTCGTTTGACCTTTTCATTTTAAAACCTTATTTTAAACTGGTATAGATATCTATAGATATAATATTTAAATATATATATAATATATAGAAATATATATATATATATATATATAAAATCAGATCGAGCGTTTAGCTTGAAACAAGCGGTTTTTAATTCTTCCTTTTAAACATCCTATTTTAAACCTGGTGAATAAATATATATATATAATAGTATAATATATAAATATATATAAAATATCTGTGTGTGTGGTGTGTGTGTGTGTGTTAGTGTGGTGTGTGCGTGTGCGTGCGTTCGTGCGTGTGTGTGGTGTGTGTTATGTGTGTAGAGACATGCAACAACTAGGTACATACAACGGTACATTACAACATACATACATACATACATACTTACCTACATACATACATACTACATACATGCATGCATACAAACATACATACATGCATACATACATCCATACAAACAATACATACATACATCATACATACAACATACATTACATGCATTCATACAAACATACATTACATGCATACATGCATACATACATACATACATTACATACATACATCATACATACATACATACATACATCCAGTACATACTTACGTCCATACAAACCTGCATACAAACATGCATACATACCCATATACCAGTGTTCATGCCACACCTTTATCCAATTCCACCATACCCGTATCCATATCGACCACACCTGTAATGCATGACCACTGTCAACTTATCCAAGTCCACCATCCCAGTATCCATCTTGACCACACCTGTCATGCATGCCCAACTGTCAACTTCTCCAAGTCCACCATTCCCAGTAACCATATCGACCACACCTGTATGCATGAACCACTGTCAACTTATCCAAGTCCACCATTCCCAGTATCCATATCGACCACAACTGTACTGCACATGACCCCTGTCAACTGTCTCCAAGTCCACCATCCCAGTATCCATATCGACCACACCTGTTATGCATGACCACTGTCAACCTTATCCAAGTCCACCTTTCCCATATCCCATATTCACCACACCAGTATGCAAGACCACTGTCAACTTATCAAAGTCCCACCATCCCCAGTAACCATATCGAACCACACTTCTGTAGCATGACCACTGTCAACTTTACCCAAGTCCACCATACCCAGTATCCATATCGACCACACTTATTGCAAGACCACTGCCAACTTATCCCAAGTCCACCATTCCCAGTATCCATATCGGACCCTACCTGTATGCATGACCACTGTCATCTTATCCAGTCCACCAAACCCAGTATCCAAATCACCACACCTGTAATCTGACCACTGTCAATTATCCAAGTCACCATTCCCAGTATCCATATCGACCACAACCTGTATGCATGACCACTGTCAACTTACGCTCGTGACACAAGGTGTAGGGAGGCAAGCCTCTGTTTTTGTATGTCTTTGCTTTAGTCAGAGTTACTTTCTCTTAGAGTTGTCGCTCAATTTCCGTTTGTGAAAGTTTTTGTTTCGCTCTACTTCTCGTTGCTGAAATCCCGTTTTACACCATAAGCAACTAGTCGAGGAGGCACCGTCATCCTACAATTTGTAACTATACGTATCGGCCACATAGACTGTCGGGGGAAGGACCGCATGGGTCTCCTCCCCTCAACCCTGTTTTATACAATGTTTACACTAACAGCCATGCAGACCATCAATAGAAACCGGGATTGCTCAGTGTTGAACACTAGCAGATGACGGTCCTGATCTACAAAACATCAAAGAATGCCCTAAAAAAGAACCAAACCAATCCACCAGCACTGAACTCACATTGGTTCAGTGTGTCTAGAAACTGGTCTCCATCAACCCTACAAAAATCCCACACATTGGTCACCCCCCCTGCCAACCCTTTCTCCCCTTCATTAACAAGACACCAGGACAATAACCCTCAAAGCACTTAATCAGCTGGCACCTGCCACTATTCGGGAATAGCTTTGACATAAAAAATGCGACCTTTATAAAACATGTTTAGAATATGTTCCTTCATGCAAACAGGGCCTGTGCTATGAAAGCAAATGCACCATCTCCACCGCATAGCACCATCTCCACCGACTGTACACGCCCTTGCACACGTTGATTGATTGTGAATTAAGCTTATAACACTGTCCCATCTCTTAAGTAAAATGATTCACAATGAAGCAAGCAGATGAATGCGGGGAGTCACGATGTATACACCAACTGAAACTATGCGATACCGGCTTGATCTTCATTCAGCGCAGGAAAGGAAAAGTATCCAGACCACCTCAAAAACAACTCTCTAGAAACTGCCCGTCACTCAAGCTCATAGAAGACGCGTCGAGAATGGTCAGATGGCAAAACCAGGCAGAAATTCCGAAGCAGGTAAAAAGTAATGGTACAAAAGAAATAGCCCTTTTCCATATTCAAACCAAAAGCACAGTCCCTCTACGGGAAGAAAACAAAAGGGAAACCAACTCCATCAATTCACCCCGCAAAGTGTTTGGTTGCTTTACTGACAGGCTTATAGGGGAGGGGTAGAGGGGGTTGTTCAATTTAATCACCAAAGAACCATCACTGAGGGATGCGAGCTTTAAACCTTATCTTAATAGTTCAAGTTATAACTGCAACTAAACTACACCTTCTTAGGAGAGCCTTGTAACAGACGGAGAGATGCCAGGTTGGTCATTTTGAACTTTTGACGTGAATTTATACCATATGTGGAATCAGTGCTAGAATCCCTAACCTTTTGTCTTTGTTTGACACCGATTAGTCTTCAAACATGGCCATAGACACAGAGTTACAGATAAGCAATACTGCCCATGCACGCAATGGACGACTGGATAGATCGATGAAGAGTTAGCTTTCCTATCCAACGCTCGAGGGTCAAGAGGCAACCCCTCCGGAGGAGACCACTGCCCTGCTGGGACCATTGTTACCAATTCATGATAGGAAGTTTGGAATTGCAAACACCATCCTCCCAAATACTCCACACTTCGATATCTCCGTTTTGATGATAATTTTTTTTCAAGAATAATTAAACAAAAACAAAAACTATAAAATATAAACTTTCATAAATGCAGTTATCCAGGAAACCAATGTGTACTGCCTTTTGAGATGGTAACAGCACAGTGGGTACAAATGCTCATTTGGCAAACATTCACGGCTGTTGTTATACAATAAAGGGATTTTCATCAATTCATATGACAGACTGAAAACACGCAAGACCTGTTATCACCAAAAAACACTTTGTGCGAAACACTTGAGTTACCCATTGTATGAAGGGAAAAAAGTCGTGTGTTGTAGAATGCTAAGGAAGAGTATGTAAATAGAAAAAGAAGTTAAGACAATGCTGTGAGCACTCCTCAATTGTATTATATACCCCACGGTCTGCTTTCTACAGACAGTTTAGCACTTTGGATGAAACAAGCGTGAACAGATGCAGGTGTTTCAGGTTAGCTCTGCATAGTCTGAGAGGAGCGCAGCAAACTAAGCAATGCTGATGAAGGCGGTACTACATTAACGACATCATGAAATCTGCAGTGGTCAAATGCCTCCACTTTCACAGATTTCAAATAATCAAACCATTAATGCAGATTGTAAAAACGTGTTGTCCAAAAGACCAGTGGCCTTTTGAACTACTTTGTGAAGAAGTGAACATAAGAAATGTGCTACTGACAATTATCTGTTGTTGAGTCTGTGTGTTCATTGCCAACCGTTCAGAAATTGTGAATGAGGTTGGTTCTGGAACACATGTGTCTTCCCTTTTAACAACTCTACCTTAAATCCTTTCATGTACGCGTCAACACCATGTAATACCCCCCTCTCTCTCTCTCTCTCTCCTCTCGACATCTCTCTCCTCTCTCTCACTCTCATCTCTCTCTTCGTCTCTCTCTCTCATCTCTCTCTTCTCATTTTCCCCAGTTTCTTGTTGTTGTGTAGATGTGTTCGGTACAGGGAATATGGGCAAGCTTGGACATCCTTTTTTGGGGGGATGTTTCCTTGGTTTGTTCTGTGTGCTCTGTGTGGCCATGTCTGCTAGGCGATTTCGGTGGTAAGAGTTATGTTTTCTTGTGAGCAAGAGTTTACCGCTACGTATTTTTTGTTTCTTACCTACCGTTCCCTAACTCATTCATATTAACTTTCGTTTGAATTAAATCAAAGTTTTATTTGATTTTGTTTCTCTTCGATGTGAACTTGTCTGACTATAGGCAAGTTTTAAAAGCCGTGCCATTCTGGAATATCAGTTTAATTTATCATTTGTTTGGGGACCGGAATAGCTCAGTGGTAAGCGCCTGACGCGTAATCTTGTGATCCTGGGTTGCGGGTCGAAACCTCCCGCCGGGGCGTTTCGTACAGGGCATCTTCCCTCGGATTAACATTGGTTTCTGACTCCATTCCCATACCCGTTCCTTCGAATGAGACAATACACCGAGTTCCGTGTGTGAACGCAAATGCATAACATCATGCACACACGAAAAAACCCATCACCAACCTTTCGAAGAGAAGGCCATTTTGGCCGTTGGTATGGATGACACGTTACACATAGCATGCACCTTTCCCGAAAGATGGAGTATGGCTGCCTTAATGGCGGATATAAAAAACGGTCACACCACAAAACTCCACTCCTGTGTATACAGGCAGTGTCCCGCAGGAGTATCAGCCTGCGTACGCAGAAAGGAATATAATAAAGTTATGTGTTCATTTCTCCAGTTCTTGTTGCTGGGTAGATGGGTTCGGTACAGGTCTTTGGAACATCCTTTTTGGGGATGGGGGTGTTTCATCTTGTTCTGTGTGCTCTGTGCGTCAAGTCTGCCGCCGATTCCGTGTCGTTAAACAGCAATTCCTTTGAGTCATGTTTTCCTTGTGGATCAAGATTATCCATTATTTGTTGTTTACTCATGAGCAAAAGGTTGAATGAAAAATGTAGCCATCAATTGTAAATAGGGCCTGTAATCAATACCAGTATCTATTGGAATCATACCTTATGTTTATCAGGACCAATCCTTCAGTCATTGAAGTTAAGAGTTTTGCCTGCAGTCGAAAAGATTTCTCTCTCTCTCTCCTCTCTCTCTCTCTCGACTCTCAGAGACCATACATATAATACCACACACACACACACACACACACACACGCGCGCCGCGCGCGCGCGCGCGGTGCACTTGCGCGCGCATGTATGCATGCACACACACACACACACACACCACACACACACACACTTCCATACACAAGGAGCAACAACAAATAACCCAGATACACGATCAATTTGTCACCATTTATTCTTACTGGAAAAGCAATTTGATTATCATTGGTGTGTGGTTTTAACTGCACTGAGTCAAACAAAGAAAAACAGAAAGGGAGAAAAGGTGATGATGGATGAAAAACAGGCCGGGGATAAAAAGCTAGAAAAATAAGGATGGTGTCTTCAACCCTCACCTGCAGCCCTTCATTTCACCCAAAGAAAAGAAAAAAGGTGTATGTGTGTTTTTATGTAAGGCATGCATGAAAATGTATGTATGTAAGTATGTATGTATGTATGAATGTATGAATTTTTATGTATGTATGTATGTATGTATGCTGCCATGTCTAAGTATGTATGTATGAATAGATGTAAGTATTGTATGTATGTAGATATGTATCATGCATGCATGTCTGTATGTATGTTAAGTATGTATGTATGTAATGAATGTAAGTATGATGAGTGTGATACATGTGTGTATGCATGTTTGTATAACATGTGTGTATGCATGTTTTGTAAGCATGTGGTATGCATGTGTGTATTCCATGTGTGTATGCATTTGTGTTTGCTGTATGAATGTATGTATTATGTATGTAATGTAGGTACGTATTTAGTATGTATGTATGTATGTGTGTGTATACATGTGTGTATGCTTGAGTGTATGCTATGTGTGATGTATGTACTGTATGTATTATGTATGTATGTATGCATGGATGTATGAATTAAAACATGTACGTACGCACGCACGCACGGTATGGTGGCGTACTAGTACGTACGCCACGTGTGTATGTATGTATATATTATGAACGTATGTATGTAAGTATGTAAGAATGTATCTATTTATGTATATATGCACGCATGTATGTGGTGTTGTAGTGTGTGTGTGTGTGGTGTGTGTGTGTGTGTGGGGTTGTGTGGTGTGTTGTGTGTGTGTGTGTGTGTGTGGGTGTGTGTGTGTGAGTGTGTGTGTGTGTGTGTTGTGTGTGTAATATGAATGCATGCTATATGGTCTGTAGTTATGCATGAATGTGTTATACATTCCAGAATTTCAATGGTATTTTATCCAACAGAAGAAAATCCATGGTTATCTCCTCGTCCAATCCAAACGTTGCTGTCTGTCCTCACAGAAGATATCAAGACACATGATGTCGCACGGAACAAATCCGTTCGAGGTAACCGTTTCTGATGGCTGGAGCAGGCGAGGTCCTTCCAGAGGGCCATGTCACATCGCTCTGCAAGCCTTCTTCTCTCCCTTTGTTCAGGTGTGGGAAGGCCTGCACGCGGCGACACGAGCGTGTGCTTATGGAAGGACAAACAAAATCAAACCATGAAGGAACACAGACAGAATGAAGGACAGAAAAGCGGCTCAGCACAACAACGACAGCAACACCAGCAACGCGTTTTAAGACACGGCTGATAAACAGAATGGAAGAAGGATGTTGTCACTTGCTTCAGGTGCCCCTACGGACCGCTTCTAAGGGACCAAGTCAAGTCAAATCAATCAGAGATAAACAAAACATTACGCAGGTTAACCAACACAACAACAGGTAACCCCCCTAAAGTCCTTTTCAACTTGTCTCCTCTGTCCTCTGTCTTCTCTCACTACAGTCTTTGCTTTCACCATCTGTCACAATGTAGGCTACATTCTGTACAGCTTTCCAGTTTTCACCTCTGTCACAATGTTAGCTCCACTCTCTCAGCTTTTCTGTTCACCATCAGTCACAAGTTAGCTACAGTCTCAAAAGCATTCCGTTCACCATCAGTCACAGTGTTTGCTTACACTCTCTACAGCTTTTCCTATTCACCATCTGTCCACAATGTTTGCTACACTCTCTACATCTTTCACACACTATTCACCACTGTCACAATGTTAGCTACACTCCTCCACAGCTTTTATGTCCGCCCATCTCTCCACACTGCAGGCTACACTCTCTACAGCTTCATTCACCATCGGTCACAATGTTAGCCTACACTCACTACAGCTTTCTGTTACCCATCCTGTCACAATGTTAGATACCCTCTCCCACAGCATTCTGTCACCATCTGTCCCAATGTTGACTACACTCTCTAACAGCTTTCTATTCACCTCATCTGTCACAATGTAGCTACAACTCCAACAGCGTTCTGTTTCACCATCTGTCACAAAGTTAGCTACACTCCTCCTCAGCTTTCTGTCCACCACTCTCACAATGCTCGCTACACTCTCTTCAGCTTTATGTTCACCATCTGTCACAATGTTTATCTACACTCTCTACAGCCCCCCCCCCTTTCTGTTCAACCATCCTTTCACAATGTTCAGCTACACTCTCTACAGCTTCTGTTTCACCATCTGTCACAAAATGTTAACTACACACTCAGCAGCTTTCTGTTCACCATCTGTCACAATGTCACACACTCTCTACAGCATTCAGTTCACCATCTGTCCCAATGTAATCTACACTCTCTACAGCTTTCCTGTTCAACCAGCTGTCGCAATGTTAGCTACACTCTCTACAAGCTTTCTGTCCACCATCTGACACAATGTATAGCTACACACTCACAGCTTTCTATCAATTCACCTTCTGTCACAATGTTATCTACTCTCTCTAAAGATTCTGTCCACCATCTGTCACAATGTTAGCATACACTCTCCACACTTCTGTTCACCCATCTGTCCACAATTTAGCTACACTCCTCCACAGCCTATTCTATTCACCATCTGTCACAATGTTTAGCTACACTCTCCATCAGCTTTCTATCACCATCTTCACAATGTTACTACACTCTCCAACAGCTTTCTATTCACCATATGCACAATGTTAGCTACACTCTCCACGCTTTCTATTCACCATCTGTCACTATGTTAGCTACACTCTCTACAGTGTTGTCCACCATCTGTCACAATATTAGCAATCAACCAACACTCTCTACAGCTTTCTGTTCACCATCCCTTCACAATGTGATCGCTGCACTCTCTACAGCTTCTGTTCACCATCTCTCACAATGTTAGCTACACTCTCTGCATCTTTCTATTCACCCTCGCCATCCCAGAGCTAGATGAAGACTCTACATCTCATTGTTCACCGTCTGTCACAATGTTTACTTTGCTTTAAACATCCTTTCCTGTGCAATCACCTACATAACGTTAGATTATCTAGTCTGATATTTTTCTCCGTCCACCACATTCCGCAGTGTAAGCTGCACTCTGTCTACACCTATGTGCTGCCTTTTCGTGAGGTCAGCTATATTCAGTAAAACTCTCAGTCCCGCAATTTCGCATGTTAGCGCACTCTCTACACTCTCAATGCGCTGCGTTGCGGAGCAGCATATATTCATTAATCTCTCTGTCCGGCACCTGCCGGAATATAATCGGCACTCTACACACCTCTCAGTACACCACGCTTCAAAAGATCAGTCTAACTAGATACCTCTTAGTCCACACACCTATTCTCTCTGCTTTACTGTGAATCAGGATACCCCTGACACCTCCCGTCCGCCACCCCCTGCGATGCTGACTATGCCTGTACACATGTCTCTCCAACCTCTGGCGTTAAATAATCGTATGTTCTGTGCAACTCTCCGCCAATGCCTGTTACATATGTTTACAATACTGTGTAGCCCACACTGTTCATCACCTATGCAACGTTAGTTGTACACTGTAATCTGTCTAACACTGTGGTTCTTTGAACTGTCACAACGTTAGCTGTACTCTGTAATCTCAGTCCCTATACACTGTGGTCTGTGATCTGTCACAAGGTTACTTGTACTCTGTAATCTCTGCTATACACTGTGGTCTTTGATCTGTCACAAGTTGGACTATAAACTGTTCTGTCCTTCATCGGTCCCTGAGTGCAATACAATTATACCTTTACGTTTATTTCCACATGGGTAGCTTACCTGTAGTGTTCCTCCATTTGCAACTAGTTTAGCATGTTTCGCACAGAGCTGGTTGTTGTCACATTTGATCAAGAAGGGCGTACAGTGGCCAGTTAAAGGCTTCCTTAAGTGTTCTCAGTCCATGTCCCGCCCGAGCAGAAAGGGTTGGGTACTGGTTGTTTGAGCGATATCGTTTGTAGCTGACCTACAACTGTTGCAATGTTACATACCGCATTGGGTTCTGTCCTCCACTTGTTGCAAGGTAGCTTTTACTTTGTGGACCTGTTCTCCATCAGTCAAAGGATAGTCATACATAGTGACCAGCCCATCGTCAAAGGACAGTCGACATTGCGTCTGTTCTTTGCCAAAGGAATAGTCTACATTTGTGGTTGTCCTTGCAAAGATAGTCAACACCGTGGTCCTGTTTCTTTACCAAAGGATAGGTCTACATTGTGGTCTGTTCTTTGTCCAAGTAGGTCTAATTGTGGTCTGTTCTTTGGCCACGGATAGGTCTCCATTGTGGTCTTCCCTTTGCACAAAGGATAGTCTACATTGTGGTCTGTCCTTTGCCACAGGACTAGGTCCTACATTTGGACTGTTCTTTGCCAAGGAATAGGTCTACATTGTGGTTCTGTCCGTTGCCCAAGGATAGGTCTACACTGTGTCGTCCTTTTGCCAAAGGATAGGTTCTACAATGTGGTCTTCTTTTCTTCATCGTTTACAATGCATCTACGCATATGTGTTCTGTACTAGGACTGTTGGCAAGGAAGGGTCTTCTTTGTGGACCTGCTCTTCGTCATCACAAGGTAGGTATACAGTGTGAACTGCTCTTCGTCAGCACAAGGGCAGGTATACATTGTTGACCTGCTCTTCCGTCAACACAAGGTAGGTATACATTGTGACCTGCTACTTCGTCCAGTCACAGGGCAGGTATACAATTGGTGACCTGCTCTAGTCAGTTACAAGTAAGGTTATACATTGTGACGCTGCTTCTTCATCGTCACAAGGGTAGTGTATACATAGTGCCTGCTCTTCGAAGACGTCACAAGGGCAGGTATACATTGTGGGCCTTTCACAGAAAGCTATAACGTAGAACTGCCTATCACCTGTCCTAGAGTTAACTATACACTATATTCTGATCGCCACAGTTATCTTGTTTATTCACACTTACTCATAACTTGTTGGCTCCGACGTACTGAACTCAGAAGGGCGTACAGCATTTTTTGCTGGACAGACTCCAGGCCAAGAAGGATCGTGAACGCCCTGTCATGTCGGCTAGAGCACAGAGTGTTGGGGAACTGGACGCTTCTGTGGCGTGACACACGTGCGTTCGCCTGGAAAATACGCATAAAAAACCCCGTTTCAGAATTCAGTGCAATTGATGCTATTAAAAAAAAAAAGATAGGGATCACGCAAGAACAACTTTGGAAGTCTGGTCCCCACATAAGAACAGGTACAAATTTCAAGAGAGAGAGAGAGAGAGAGAGAGAGAGAGAAGAGAGAGAGAAGAGAGAGAGAGAGAGAGAGAGAGAGAGAGAGAGAGAGAGAGAAGAGAGAAGAGAGAGAGAGAGAAGGTGTTTCTAGTGTCAGTAACGTTGATATATGTTATTGTATTTCAGGTTAAGTGCATGTAAACCTGTTTTGAAAGAGGACATTATAAGAAACGATATAAAGAACACTGGCTGAATTGAAGCAATGACGGTATGGGCTTCAGGACACTAACTGAGTTGGTTTTTATCACTGTAAGAGCAGTGGGGGTGGTGGACACACTGAGCAATACTTGACACGTCAGGAATCTCTGTTTGGCCACCTGGATGGGGCGACTAGCTTTGTGAAAGGAGGAAGGATTCTATCTCCGGCTTTTTGTTGGAGTACTAGTGCACATGAGAGGCGTGCACCGCACTTCCTGTTGATGTGACTGGCTCTGTGTCGTGCCTCCTGCTCACGGGTGGCTGTCTCTTACCACACCCCATACAAATAGTATCGGTTGTCAACGGGGTGCTGTCTCTTTACCACACCCCATACCATAGTATCGGGTGTCAACGGGGTGCTGTCTCATACCACACACCCATACAAATAGTATCGGTTTGCAACGGGGGTTGGCAGTCACATTTACCACACCTCCATACAAATAGTATCGGGTTGTCAACGGTGGCGTCGTGCTTACCACGCCTCCATACAAATAGTATCGGGTTGTCAACGGGTGCTTCTCCTTAACACACCCCCACGCAAATAGTATCAAGTGTGAAGCACACTCTCAGTGTTTGCACACAGGCAAAGGTTACGAGCTGAGAATGACGACCATCGTGTAACAGCAGAAAACTATAACAATGCATACATGGAAACCTGAGAGGGCGGTTTCAGCCAACTGAAAGTACTCTCTCCTGGAAGCGGTTAGCGACCTGTGCAAGGGAATGGAATTCCAACCAACAGTGGAAAAGTCAGGTGAGACCCCGAATTCTCCTCCCCTTCGCAATTTTTAGTAAGAAAAAAGTATATCCAAGCCTGACTCGTAAGGTATGTCCAGTTAATTTGAACACCCAGATGAGCCACAGATGAGGCGTTTTGAAGAAATTATATTTAAAGTGGATTCTATTAACAGTCTTTCTTCGAACGAGACTATAACCGAGGTTCCGTGTATGAACGCACGCATAACATCTGCACACAACGTATAATCTCATGCACCCAGCTTTCAGAACACAAAGCCAGTTTTGGCCTTTGGTATGAAGACATGTTACCATAGCATGCAACCTTCCCCGAAGATGGAGTAAAATGACTGCCGTCATGGTGGGATAAAAAAACCGGGTCATACACACAAAACTCCACTCCCTTTGATGGTAGATTGGATTTAATCCCTGCCATGTCTATACAGGGAGAGTCTGCAGGATATCGCCTGCGTACGCTGAAAAAAACACCCTATCACAGGACATGTTAAGAGTGGGTATAGGCGCATCTTGCTCTTCAGTGATTTGAGGGCCTACTATACGGGAGTGCGGCAGGATTATCAGGCCTGCCGTACCTGAAAAAACACCCTATCAAAGGACATGTTAAGATAGGTAATGGCGCATCTTTGCTCTTCAGTGTGAGGGTCTCCAATACAGGAATGTCAGCAGGTTATCAGCCTGCGTACGCTGAAAAAAACACCTATCAAAGGACATGTTAAGATTGTAATGGCGCATCTTGCTCTTCAGTGTTGAGGCCTACATTCAGGGAGTGTCGCGGCAGGATTTTCCAGCCTGCGTAAACGCTGAAAAAACACCTATCAAGACATGTAAGATTGGTAATGGCACATCTTGCTCTTGCAGAGTTTGAGGCCCTACAATACATGGAGTGTACGGCAGGATATTCAGCCTGCGTACGCTGAAACAACCCTATCAAAGGACTATGTTAAGATAGGTACTGGCGCATCTTCTCTTCAGTGTTGAGGACCTACAATACAGGAGTGTCTGCAGGATTATCAGCCTGCGTACCTGACGAAAAAACCCTAACAACGGACATGTTAAGAATGTAAGTGCTCCATCTTCTCGTCAGTGTTGAGGGCCTCCAAACAAGGAAGTGGCGCAGATTATCAGCCTGCGTACGCTGAAAAACACCTATCAAAGGATATGTTAAGATTGTAATGGCGCAGCTTGCTCTTCAGTGTGAGGGCCTACAATACAGGAGAGTCGCAGGTTATCAGCCTGCGTACGCTGAAAAAACACCTATCAACGGACATGTTAAGATTGAAATGCGCATCTTGCCTCTTCAGATGTTGAGGCCTAAATCCAGGGAGTGTCTGCAGGATTATCACCTGCGTACGCTGAAAACAACCTATCAAAGACAATGTTTAAAAAGGAATTGGTAATGGCGCATCTTGCCTTCAGTGTTGAGGCCTACAATACAGGTAGTTCGGCAGGATAATCAGCCTGCTACGCTGAAAACGAACCTATCAAAGGACAGGTTAAGATTGTAATGCACAATCGTTGCTCTTTTCAGTGTTGAGGGCCTACAATACAGGGTAGTGGCGCAGGATTATCAGACCCTGCGTACGCTGAAAATCAACCTAACAAAGGAAATGTTAATATTGGTATGGCGCATCTGTGCTCTCAGTGTTGAGGGCCTACAATACCGGGAGTGTCTGCAGATAATCAGCCTGCGTACTCTGAAACCAAACTTTCAAAGGACATGTAAGATTGGTAATGGCGCATCTTGCTCTTCAGTGTTGAGGGCCTACAAGTACAGGGAGTGTCGGCAGGATTATCAGCCTGCGTACTCTGAAAAAAACACTTAACAAAGGACATGTTAAGATTGGTAATGTCGCAAATCTTGCTCTTCATTGTTGAGGGCCCTACAATACAGGAGTGTCTGCAGAATATCACGAGCGTACGCGAAAAAACCCTATCAAAGGACATGTTAAGATTGGTAATGGCGCATCTGCCCTTCAGTGTTGAGGACCTACAATATAGGGCGTGTCGCAGATTATCCCCTGCGTAACGCTGAAAAAAAACCCTATCAAAGGACATGTTAAGATGGTAATGAGCGCATCTTGCTCTTCAGTGTGGAGGGCCTACAACTACAGGAGTTGTCGGCAGGATTAATCAGCCCTGCGTACGCAGAACAAACCGCAATCACAGGACATGTTAAGATTGTAATGTCCATCATGCTCATCAGTGTTTGAGGGCCTACAATACTACAGGGAGTGTCTGCGGATTATCAGGCCTGCGAACGCTTAAAAAAACCCATCAAAGGACGACGATGTTAATTGGTAAGGGCGCAATCTGCTCATTCATTGTTGAGGTCTACAATACAGGGAGTGTCTGCAGGATTAACACCTGCGTACGCTGAAAAAACACTATCAATGGACATGTTAAGATTGTAAGGCGCCATCTTGCCTCTTCAGTGTTGAGGGCCTACAAGACAGGGGAGTGTTCTGCAGGATTACATCCTGCGTACGCTGAAAAAACACCTATCAAAGGAAATTTAAAGATTTGTAATGGCGCATCTTGACTCATCAAGAGTTGAGGCCCTACAATACAGGGAGTTGTCGGCAGATTTCATTCCTGCCTACGCTGAAAAAAAACACCTATCAAGGACAGTTAAGATTGTAATGGCGCATCTTGTCCTTCAGTGTTGAGGGCCTACAATACAGGGAGTGGTCGGCAGATTATCAGCCTGCGTACGCTGAAAAAAACCCTATCAAAGGAGCATGATAAGATTGTAATGGCACATCCTTGCTCTTCAGTGTTTTTGAGGCCTACAATACAGGGAGTGTCCTGCAGATTATCAGCCTGCCTACCGCAGGAAAAAAAAACCCCTATCAAGAGGACATGTTCAGATATTGTAATGACGCCAATCTTGCTCTTCAGTGTGAGGACCTACAATACTGGGAAGTGTCTGCAGGATATCAGCCTGCCTACGCTGGAAAAAACCCCTACTTTTGACCTACAAAGGACATGTTAAATTGGTAATATGGCGCATCTTGCTCTACAGTGTTGAGACACTACAATACAGGAGTGTCGGCAGGATTATCAGCCTGCCTACGCTGAAAAAACCCCTATCAAAGGACATGTTATGATTGGTAATGGCGCATCTGCACCTTCAAGTGTTGAGGACCCTACATACCGGGAGAGTCTGCAGGATTATCAGCCTGCGGACGCTGAAAAACCCCTATCAAAGAGCATTTTAAGATTTGGAATGCGCATCTTGCTCCTCATGTCTGTTGAGGGCCTACACTACAGGAGTGGTCGGCAGGATTATCAGCCTGCCGTACGCTGAAACAACCCCTAATCAAAGACATGTTAAGATTGGTAATGGCGCATCTTGGCTCTTCAGTGTTGAGGGCCTACAATACAGGTAGTGTCCCTGCAGGTATTATCAGGCCTGCGAACGCTTGAAAAAAAACCCAATTAAAGACATGTTAAGATTGGTAATGGGCACATCTTGCCGTCAGTGTTGCGTACCTACACTACAGGAGTGTCGGCAGGATTATCAGCCTGCGACGCTGAAAAAACCCCTATCCAAAGGTCAAGTTATAGATTGGTAATGCGCATCTTGCTCTTCAGTGTTGAAGGGCCAACAATACAGGGCGGTGTCAGCGGATTAATCATCCTGCCTACGCTGAAAAAAAAACCCTACTCAAAAGGACATGTAAAGATTGGTAAAGGCAACATCTTGCCATCTTCAGTGTTGAGACCTACAAACTAGGAGTGTCGGCAGGATTAGCAGTCTGCCTACGCTGAAAAAACACCTATCAAAGGGAAATGTTAAGATTGTTAATGGCGCAGCTCGCTCTTCAGTGTTGAGGAACTGCAATCCAAGACTTGATTATCCGACACCTGTAAGTGGGGATTCGCTGCAGGTAAATCTTGGTTGTAGACGTATCTTTAGAGTTTGAGTATAACATCATGATGATGATAGGAGTGAGAAGAGCGTATAGGGCCTACAATCAAACTTGATTATTTCCGACACCTCTAAAGCGGATTCACTGCAGGTAAATCTTGGTTGTAGACGTATCTTTAGAGTTGATGTTACATCATGGTGATGATAGGAGTGAGAAAGAGCGTATAGGACCTACAAACAAACTTGATTATTCCGTCACCTGTAGTGGGGGATTCACTGCAAGGAAATCTTGGTTGTAGCCGGATCTTTAGAGTTGATGTTTACATCATGATGATGATAGGGGTGGAGAAAGAGCGTATTGGGTGGTGGGGGGGGGGGGGGGGGTCTGAGGAAAGGAGCGGGGATGTGCGAGGGGAGGGGAAAGGGGGACAGGGGGCCTATATTCATGCTCTTATGAGGCGCTTGACCACGAATGTGGCAAGTGTTGTGGCTCAAACTGTTTCCTTGTTGTGAGATTGTTTTTCCAGTGTTTAAATAGTTCCAGACAGGAAGGAAGCAGCTCTATATTAGGACCTTGGACCTGATACATGTGAAATTGTCTGTCGAGTCTCTTCGCTTATGGTCGGGTAGAGGACCATTTGTTTGGGTTTTTTTAGGCTGGGCAGTGGACTGGGCCTTGTGCACTTTATTACAGCATAAAAGTCTTGCTACTTGCTGCCGATTCCCATGAGGTGCCAGCCCAGTGTATCCATCATGCTGCTAACACTTGAAGTGTTCTGTATCTGTTGAGGACAAAGCGTGCAATTCGTCTTTGAACAGCCATGTATATTTGTTGCTCTGTTTTTCCTCTGTGTGGGATCCCAAATGAGAAGATGGAGTTTTGTTCTTAAGATGGATGTGAGATGATCTTCCCAAGTTCCGCCAGAGAAATATATGAGTTCTATTGCATTGAACACTCGAAAAATTATGTGTTCGTCCCAAGCAAATTTCTTTGGTTGATGGTCATACGAAGGGTATATAGCTGACGTTATGCTAGACAAGGATGTGCCCATGAAGGGAATAGTCATGGTGAATTGGGAACCTACCCATTGTGACACGAAGGGTTTGGCACTTTGCAGGATGAAACCCATATCCCTTAAGCACGGGAGATCTTCTTGGTACTGTTCTTGGGTCCTGGCTTACTGTTGATCAATGCCCGGACAAGACCACTATGTCACCGGTGAACATCCAGCTTCTGCTAAGAGCTTCTCAGGAAGGTCATTGATGTAGGCTAGAAATAAGCAGGCGAGCCTAGCACAGACCCCTGAGGTACACCTGACGTGACGCAACGACTGAGGAGGACAATCCTCCCACCACGACTGCCCTGCTGCCGATCCCTGATAAAATCTAAGATTCATGCTCCCATAGTTTTTCCCCTGACGCTTTACTCTGTGTTTATGCATTACCAAAGAGTGATTGACCTGGTCGAATGCCCTTTGAAAGTCCATTAGAGGACATCGGTCTGTATGCCTCTTTCCGTCCAGGTTAGCAGTCAGCTCTTCATAAAACGCTAGGATTGGTCTCACCAACGTTCGTGCCTTTTCTTTCTAAACCTATATATGTTGGGTTTTCGCTCAGTATCTGGTGACTCTCAAAGTACCATTCAATATCAGTCACGTCATGTCATTTATCTCATTTATTCCCCAGTTTCTCTCACAGAGGATGCATGCGATAGTTTTTATACATGTCCTCCATTTCCACTGTACAAATGATGGCACAAGATCAACATTAAGTGACCCAATTTTTTTATGGCTGGGTAAAATACCAGGGGCTATCTCATCTACATCATTTTGCCAGGCAGGCGGGGAAAACCCCCTGCTCTTTCGATTTTCAAACTGCCTGGGTTCTTTAAACGTGTGCAGGGTCCAGGAAGGCAGACCGGGTCAGACTCGCTAAATATCCCCATTTGATGACTGCCGTTCAGTATCGTCATTCAAACTGCGAAAGAAAGGGCGAGATAGGCAGGGCATGGACATCACGGCCGTTTTCACTGTTAGTGATGTTGTCGCAATATGTATTTAAGTATTGGGCTTGCCCGTCCTTGTCCTGAACTCCTCCTCTGTGTATTGTCTGCCATTCCTGATCACTGACTGAACGCTGGTGGGAGGACTTCTGCTGTTCCTTTGATCAGAGATCATGTCGGCCGTCTTCTTGGGGAGCTACACCAATGTTTGATGACTTTCTAGTGCTTGATGTAGCTCAGGCCAGATGCGCTATGCTTGTTAGCTGCCCTGGTCTGTGGTTCTCACATCCTCTATAAAGATGCCGTCAGATATTTCCAATAGGAATTTGGGCGGGGCTTTCGTTGGGACAGAACGTCAGGTGAGTTCAGTCATTAGTGTCTCCAGACCCAGTTTTACACCATTTGTTTGAATACTCTGTACCCCCGATTGTGTATGAGTTTTCCGCATCTCTTCTGTGGATGCAGGTTGGCGTGCTTGTCACTGTTCTTTGTGAGGGACACCCTATAATAATTCCCTACATTGAGTGTGACTCTGAATATGACCCACAGTCATCTGTTGTAGCAACTGTCCTTGTGCCTCCAGAACTGTTGCTAAGTTTCAGTCATACCTTCGTCAGGTTGTCCAATTCGGCCTTTGCATCTATCAGAATGATTCTTGGGCCTGTATCTTCTTTGTTGTACTGACGAAGAACTCGCAGAAGGGGATGTTTGTGGTCTGAGGCACTGTAACCAACCGCAAGCCCTTGGGGCACGCGCTGCTGGACATTGGTCAGAAAAGTTTCCAGGGGCATATTGCTCATTCAGTGGTGTGTGCGTGTGTGTGTGTGTGTGTGTGTGTGTGTGTGGTGTGTGTGTGCGTTCTGTGTGTCTGTGTTCTTTGCTAATTCTCTATTCTTTGAAATGCCATGGAACGATTTTGTTTTTCCTCTTTTTTTTTCAAGTGAGGACACGCAGCAGTGCAGTGTCTCCTCCGTGGGTTTGCCTCTTGACAACTTGACCTTGACTGCCCGCCCCCTGTGGATTGTCGGTGCGGGCTGCGGCGGGCCGACCGGGCTGTGGCTGTTGATGGGGTGGTCCGAATGAGCGGCGTGTGTGCACTGCCTCTGAGGTGGCCTAGAACTCTTACCTAAAGTTGGTGATAGGGATTTTACGTGGTGTGCAGAGATGTTATGCATGCGTTCATCACACAGAACCTTGGTGTAGTATTCCCTCATACGAAGGACTGTATGGGCAATGGATCATAACCAATGTTAAGCTAACCGTCCGAGGAAAAATCCTCTGCTTTAACCGAAACGACGCCCCGGCAGAGGTTCGAACCCGCAACCCCATGCATCACCAGATTAGTGCGAGTCATAGGCTCTCTAACCAACTGAGCTATTCCGGCCCCCCCTGACGTATATATTCTTATAGTAATATTTGTAAAATGATTATTTTATTAATATGCTTTTACATATGTAATGTTTTTTGTGTGTTTTTGTTACTTTCAATACTTGTTTATTACTATCATTTTTATGGCTTTTTCCTGGATTTGATGTCAGATCGTCGCCGGGCCTGCATTAAAGTGTCCAGTGCGAATGTTTTGTTAATATGCCTGACTGACATATGTGACTTGTCTGTGCATTTCAATACGTTTTTGCACGTGAAATTTAGTAAACCATGTCCCATGGTCCTCCACTTAATGTCAGCTGTATAATTCCAGCCATGTACATTGTCTGCACTTCAGCCTGTGTAATCCGCATGTACATTTTTCCTGGCACGTTCCTCTTGTAAACTCCACCATGTACACTGTCTGCACTTCTTATAGTAAGCTAGCTGTATAATCCCACCATGTACATTGTCTGCACTTCGTATTGTCAGCTGTATATTCCACCATGTACACTGCGGCACTTCTATATTGACAGCTGTATATTCCCTCAATGTACATTGTATTTCATATGCCGCTTGTGTAATCCACCATGGGTGGTAAAAAAAAGAATTTTGGTGTGTACTTCTTATTGTCAGCTGAAAAATCCACCATGTACATTGTGGTGTACTTATTGGTCAGGCTGTATAATCCACCATGAACATTGTGGTATTTCTTATTATCAGCTAATATAATCCACCAAGTACACTGACCTGCACTTATTGTCAGCTTGTATAATCATGACATTGCGTGTACTTCTTATTGGACAGCTGATAATACATGTACATTGGTCTGTAACTTCTTAGTGACCATCTGTTAAGCCACCATGTACAACTGTCTGCTCTTCTTATTGTCAGCTGTATAAATCCAATATGTACATTGTGTGTACTTCTTATTGTCAGCTGCATAATCACCACCATGTACACTGTCTGTACTTCTTATTGTCAGCTGTAATAATCCACCATGTACACCATCTGTACTTCATATTGTCAGCAATATAAATCCACATGTACATTGTTGTACTTCCTATTGTCAGCTGTATATCCATCATGTACATTGTGGTGACTGTGTACTTCTTATTGTCAGCTTATATTCCACCATGTACACTGTCTGCACTTCTTATATTGTCAGCTGTATTTTTATAATCCGCCCAATGTACATTGTCTGTATATTCATAGTGTCCAGCTGTGTAAGATCCACCATGGTACATTGTGTGTTACGTTCTTATTGTCAGATGTATAATCCACCATGTACATTGTTTGTACTTTCTTATTGTTCAGCTGTATAATCCACCATGTACAATGTGTGTACTTATGTCAGGCTATAACTCCCACCATGTACACTGTCGCACTTCTTATTGTCAGCTGTATAACCACACCATGTACATTGCGTGTACTTCTTATTGTCAGCTGTATAAATCCACCATGTACATTGTACTTCTTATTGTCGCAGCTGATAATCCACCATGTACAACCGTCTATGCTCCTCTTATCGTCAGCTGTATAATCCACCATGTACGTTTGTGTACTTTATTGTCAGCTGATATCACCATGTACACTGTCTGCACTTCTTCTTTGTCAGCTGTATAACCGCAAATGCACATTGTCTGTATATCACATATTGTCAGCTGTGTAACCCACCATGTACATTGTGTATTTTCTTATTGTCAGCTGTATAATCCACCATGAACATTGTGTGTAACTTATTGTCAGCTGGTATATCCACCATGGACAATTGTCTGTATTTCATATTGTCAGCTGTGTAATCCACCATTAACATTGTGTGTACTTAATTATCAGCTGTAAAATCCACCATGTACATTGTCTGCACTTCAGCGATACAATCCCCGCCGCCATGTACATTGTCTGTAACTTCAGCTATACACCTCCCGCCATGACACTGTCTGCACTTCTTATGTCAGCTGTATAATCCAAACATGTACATATGTGTGTACCTATTTCAGCTGTATAATCCACCCCCCCCACATGGTCAATGCGGCACTTCCTTATTGTCAGCTGTATAATCCGCCATGTACATTGTCTGCACTTCTTATTGTCAGCCGTGTAATCCACCACCATGTACATGGTCTGCACTTCTTATTGTCAGCTGTATAATCCGCCATGAACATTGTACTTTTCAGCTGTATAATCACCATGTACATTGTCTGCACTTCTCATCGTCACTGTATAATGCCACCAGTGTACTTTGTCAGCACTTCTTATTGTCAGCTATATAATCCCCCAAGTACACTGGTCTGTACTTCTTATTGGTCAGCTGCATAATCCACCATGTACATTGTGTGTACTTATTGTCAGCTATATAATCCACCATGGACCTGTCTGTACTTCAGCTGTAAACCGCTATGTACATTGTCTGCACTTCTTATGACAGCTGGTTATAACCACCATGTACATAGTGTGTACTTATAGTCCGCTGTATATTTCCAGCCATGAACATTGTGTGTACTTCTTATGGTCAGCTGTAATAATCCACCACGTACAATTGTGTGTACTATTGTCAGCTGTATAATCCACCATGTACATTTTCTCATTCCCTGTTCATTTTCTGTAACTTAATACTATTTTTCTATTGTTGTATGGTATTTGTAAAGCGCTCATTGGCTTCAAGAAAGTGCTATTTACCGATCTCCATTATGATGATAATGAGGAAGACGACAATGATGGTGGTGATGATGATGAAGGACTATGACGACGATGATTGTTATTAGTATAATACTATTAGTATAGGTTTAATGTGGTGGTGGTGGTGGATATCGGTTACCACAACTACTACTACTACTACTACTACTTACTACTACTACTACTAACTACTACTACTACTACTACTACTACTACTACTACCACCACTAACCACTACCACTTACCACTACCGCTGCGCTGCTGCTGCTACCACCACCACACCTACCAACGACTATTACTACGACAACTCTACTACAACGAAAATAATGGCCAAGAATAACTCGATACAGTTCCTCTTTGACATTCTGGACAAAACAAGTAACTTGGTCATATTGAAGATGGAAATCCAATTTTAAACAGAAGCTGATTTGACATTGGATGTTTGAACTTATTTTCGCTGTGTTTTTGTTTGATTGTATTTAACTGTTAGTATGTCCCTTTCTTGTCCTCTTCCGTTTAGAAACGTCATAATCTAAATCTAATGCAGCTATGCGAATCGTCCCATTCAAGCTGACTGTTACCATCGGTCCGGGAGATACCTCGGCGTTCATCTCCTGACAAGAAGAATCCTGACGTTTCCTTTCTAACCACTCAACGATGATTTACTATGTTGGTGAGTGAGGAGAAATAATGGATAAACATGATCAGGAACAAAACTACCCAACGAAATGTATTTCGATTATATTAAAGATTAAGTGGCTTTTAATGGATGACATGCTGAATAAGAAAAGTACGCTGTTTTTTAAACTTCATCGGCGTTTTACTTCTTTTTTTTTTTCCTTCTTTTTTTTAATCTCTTTCTCTTATTTGCACAATAATGTATTCAATTCGCCGATTTCTGTAAAACCCACAGCACTGCCTGAAAAACCACCGCTGATGATCGATAAGAAAAGCAGCAAGATCGATCTGCTAGTGGATGTCGAACTACAAGAAAATGAACTTGGGCGGAGTCACTGGCTTGCACTCATGTCACCGTAACCAACATACCAGTCACACAAGACACAAATTTAGATAATTAGGTATATGCAATCAAAACACAGTTGACTATCCCCTAGTTTTTCATCCTTGGGCAGACAAAACGTGGTGAGTTCCCTTCCATTTTTTCGTCTTCTTTTTCACTTGTGACTTCCTCTTCATATGTCCGTTTTTTTTTTTTAATAATAATTTCACAATAGCCACCACACATTTGCATCCCTGTTAATCTTCTTTGTAGCTGCTGTATTGAGGCTAGAAAACGTAGGCATTTAATGGAAATGTTTTATCATGGATTTGTAAGAGAGGTCGCCTAGCCAAACATGGCCCGGAATACATCTTTAGAAGTTACTCACTCCCCCTTCTCCTCCCGCCCCCTTGAATGTGTTATCTTTTCTATCATCTGTTAGACAGCTAGCTAGCTAGATGCATTCATAAAAAGAGGGGAAAGACACATACCAACTGTTAATGCAGCCTCAGACTGTCTATAACCATTGACGTTACTTAGTCTGCCTTGAAAAGTGCAAAAGATGTACCTCATGGAACGTTATCTTCCCGATGTTTTCAACCCCCCCGACCCCTCTCTCCGTCTGTCTGTCTGTCTGTGCTGACTCTTCGTGTGTATCTCTGCTCTCGGTCGTCTCTCTCTCCTCTCTCGTGGTGTGTGTGTGTGTGTGTGTGTGTGTGAGGTGTGTGTGTGTGTTGGCATTGAAGTTGTATATCTGTCAATGACAGTAATCAGACTATTTGAAGTCAAAATATAAGACTCTCTGAGCGGGATTTACCAACAATGATAGGTTTTCCATTTCTGGTAAGAAGGGGAAATGGGTCGGATTGATAGGGCAAAAACTCAGATGAACCAGTCCAGGTGGACGTGGGTTCAGAGGGGACAAAACGGAACCATATCAAACACATTTCCCAAAGTAAATGGGTGGAGACACGTAGTTATGTCAACAAAACATTCCATCACCCGGCCCCGGGGGGACTTAGTCTTGTGGCTCTTATTTTCTTATCAAGAGCATGGCGGGTGTGAGGGGCCGGCTCCTTTTCAGACGTAGTTTGCACCTACGAATCAGTTTCACCTGTGGTTATTATAGCAGCGGGGGGGGGGGGGGGGGGGGGGGGTGGGGGGGGGGGTGGGGGGGGGGGGGCGAAAGATTGCCATCATTTCTTTTTTTTCCTTTTTTTTTCTTTTTCTTTTTCTTTTTTTATTTTTGTTATATTTTTTTTTGCGTCCAACCTCTGCGCCACCTCAGAGGCAGTGGCAGCACACACGCCGCTCATTCCGACAACACCCCGTCCAACAGCCCAGCCCTGTCGGCCCCGCCGCAGCCACCGCACCGACAATCCACAGGGGCAGTCAGTGTCAAGGTCGTCAAGAGCAACCCCACCGGAGGAGGACCACCTCGCTGCCTGCTGAGTCACTTCGTGGTTGTTCATTGGGCGACCTGTTCTGATCTAACATACGCAGGACACCCCCTACAAAGCCCCCTACGACGACAATACTTGCTATATCGCGGAGTCGGCGTTGATGAGCTCTTCCCCCAGAGGGCCGCCACCACGTCCGTCCCACGACAGCTCCCCATTTGACTCGCGTCGCCGATACCGGTGACCCCGACGGAAGCAAACCAAGGACCACAGACGTGGAGATGACATCGAACTGAGGTCACCAAATGTGACAGGCATGAAGGGCCACAGAAATTTGAGACATTTTTTTTTTTAATGCTGATCGAAGAGAAATGAGGATGATTAATAAGATGCTACGGATTTCCATTTCGGACTGAGACTACATGACAGGTCGGTACTCTACGCTTCCTTTTATAATATATCCCGGCGTCAACCGGGCCCGAGAGATACAGGCACCTACAGTGTTGGTCAGGGAATTTGAGCAACACTCTCAGAAACGCATCCATTAAGTGGA
>JAFLJL010010212.1:5000-10053 GCA_018398815.1 Conus ventricosus
TCCCCCCTTTCCTACTTAACTGGCGCCGTGTGGCTTAACGTGTGGGCACTGGTCATGTAAAATTGGCTAGATGAGTCCGGCCCAGGCACTGAATGCGTCCGGGCAGACATCGAGGCGTCGGTTTAAACAGCTTAGTCTGTCTGGTGGGCCGTACCGTCTCCGTGAAGCCTCTCCGCTAAGCTTAATTGGCTGGACCCGACCCATGAATGTTTGAGTTGAAGCTTATGTCCGAACAAATTGGCTGGCGACTCCACGAGTTGGGTTGTTTCATTTTTGTCCGTGACAAAGATATCAGTTGAAGTGACTGTAAAAACAAACAACTTGTCGAGTCATTGCATACATTAAGATATCATTTGAAAGCACTCTAAAAACCAACAACTTGTCGAGTCATTGCATACATTTAGATATCAGTTGAAGTTACTGTAAAAACCAACAACTTGTCGAGTGATTGCATACATTAAGAAATCAGTTGAAGTTATTATAAAAACAAACAACTTGTCGAGTGATTGCATACATTAAGATATCAGTTGAAGTTACTGTAAAAACAAACAACTTGTCGAGTCATTGCATACATTAAGATATCATTTGAAAGCACTCTAAAAACCAACAACTTGTCTAGTCATTGCATACATTTAGATATCAGTTGAAGTTACTGTAAAAACCAACAACGTGTAATCATTGCATACATAAGATATCTGTTGAAGTTACTGTAAAAACCAACAACGTGTAGAGTCATTGCATACATTAAGATATCTGTTGAAGTTACTGTAAAAACCAACAACGTGTAGAGTCATTGCATACATTAAGATATCTGTTGAAGTTACTGTAAAAACCAACAACGTGTAGAGTGATTGCATACATTAAGATATCTGTTGAAGTTACTGTAAAAACCAACAACGTGTAGAGTCATTGCATACATAAGATATCTGTTGAGTTACTGTAAAAACCAACAACGTGTCGAGTCATTGCATACATTTAGATATCAGTTGAAGTTACTGTAAAAACCAACAACGTGTAGAGTCATTGCATACATTTAGATATCAGTTGAAGTTACTGTAAAAACCAACAACGTGTCGAGTCATTGCATACATTTAGATATCAGTTGAAGTTACTGTAAAAACCAACAACGTGTCGAGTCATTGCATACATTTAGATATCAGTTGAAGTTACTGTAAAAACCAACAACGTGTCGAGTCATTGCATACATTTAGATATCAGTTGAAGTTACTGTAAAAACCAACAACGTGTCGAGTCATTGCATACATTTAGATATCAGTTGAAGTTACTGTAAAAACCAACAACGTGTCGAGTCATTGCATACATTTAGATATCAGTTGAAGTTACTGTAAAAACCAACAACGTGTCGAGTCATTGCATACATTTAGATATCAGTTGAAGTTACTGTAAAAACCAACAACGTGTCGAGTCATTGCATACATTTAGATATCAGTTGAAGTTACTGTAAAAACCAACAACGTGTCGAGTCATTGCATACATTTAGATATCAGTTGAAGTTACTGTAAAAACCAACAACGTGTCGAGTCATTGCATACATTTAGATATCAGTTGAAGTTACTGTAAAAACCAACAACGTGTCGAGTCATTGCATACATTTAGATATCAGTTGAAGTTACTGTAAAAACCAACAACGTGTAGAGTCATTGCATACATTTAGATATCAGTTGAAGTTACTGTAAAAACCAACAACGTGTAGAGTCATTGATACATTTAGATATCAGTTGAAGTTACTGTTCCTTCAGTTCAGGATGCAGGGTGAGTCTTACGGACAAGTAATGGCAGGGCGGATCCAGTCAGGATAGAGGTTGGGGGGAGGTCCCGAACTGAAGCTGGGGTTTTCTCACAGCCTAAGCCTGGGCCCGGTCAGGTTTTGGGGACAGCGCGAGGCAGGGAGAAGGCGGAAGGGGGAGGTGTGTGTGTGGGGAGGGGGGGGATTTCGTTCCCCAGAAGCCAGACAGAAAATAGCTTTTCAAGGCCAATGGAGGCGTCTCCTGTCAGAAAAGTAAACTGCTTTTTTTTTTTCTTTTTCTTTTTTAGAAAAAAAATATTTGCGTAGACTCAACATATCTTAAAGGACCTTAAAGAACACCCATCGTGCGCCGAATTTGAGAAGACCGCTGATCGCTCGCTCTTCGTTTTCATTGTCCTGAACGTTGTTTATCTTGCCTGAAAAGAAGACCTGAGAGTCGAAACGCGTCGCGTTTTGTCTTGTGATGTTTGTTTGTCCCTGTTATCTGGCGGATTTATGTTAAACACATTAAAAAGTTACCTTAAAGGACAGCTTTCTGAGTTGGGGTTGTTGTCGTTTTTTTTTTTTTGTTAGAATAAACTGCGATCGTACTGACAGTTTTTCGGAGGGAAGGACCAGGGGGTGGTGTGATGAGGGGGGGGGGGGGGGGGGAGGGGGGGGGGGAGGGGGAGGAGGGGGAGGGGGGGGAGGGGGTCCAGAATCCAGAATCCATGTACCACGCATCCTTCAGATCTGCAGCTGGAAAGGGTGGTATGAGGCATATAAACTGGCTATTGATCTTTTTTTTTTTCTTCAATCTACTGCTGCAAACCTCAGGCTGTCCACGCCATGCAATTTCAGACAGTCGAACGCATGTTCACACGCCACATGCAAGATATGAACTTTGAATACAGAGAGAGAGAGAGAGAGAGAGAGAGAGAGAGAGAGAGAGAGAGAGAGAGAGAGAGAGAAGAGGAGGAGAGGAGAGCGAGAGAGAGAGAGAGAGAGCGAGAGAGAGAGAGAGAGATAGAGAGAGAGAGAGACGAGAGAGAGAGAGAGAGAGAGCGAGCGAGAGAGAGAGAGAGAGAGAGAGAGAGAGAGAGAGAGAGAGAGAGAGAGAGAGAGAGAGAGAGAGAGCGAGAGAGAGAGAGACACTGTGACACTTTGATATTTTATTGTCATTACCAAAAGGTCTTTTGACAAGGGGGGGGGGGGGGGGGGGGGGGGGGGGTAACAGAACAATGACATTTCCCTCTTCCTTTCCCTGCAAACAAGTAGTACACATCCATTCCTAGTGTGCACCAAATCAAAGGTTAAAAACAAATAAATTCATAACATTTCCTTATGTCCTCACGCACAGGAGTAATGCAATTAGAAAAAAAAACCCTTAAGACTGACTCGACCATCCACTCGATCAAATGATGACAATGTATCTTACTGATCTCTTCCACTTTGGGATGAATATAATATTCATTCAGATATCTCTTATAATGCATTGTCTTAAATTTCACTATCCTTCATCTGTCTAATTTTCAATGCTTCTGGCGAAGAATTCACAACTGATTTAATTACAAGTTCATCATCTGATGATAACACAACAGCACGAGAGAGAGAGAGGAGAGAGAGAGAGATGATGATGATGATTTATTTGAAAGGTAACAGATAAGGGAAACACAAGCTTTTTCATCCGCCCTTTCCCCGTTAAGGGACTAAGTCTGAAATAGCGACGAAGACTTACAAAACTTTTAACAAACATACATACTTCACAACATTAAAACGAGAGAGAGAGAGAGAGAAGAGAGGAGAGAGAGGGGAGGGAGAAGAGAGAGAGAGAGGAACATAATTTGCATACATTTAAACACACACATAACGGTGAACAGCTCATTTGTATACGAGCGATCGCAAGTGACATATATTTTATGTAGTCATTCAGTAATAGTTAGGTGGAAGCCTGCAACGGGCGTTTGAACAGATACGTTTTGATTTGCAGACTTGAAAATTTCGGGAAGGAAAGGGGGCATGACGAAGATGGAAAGGGCCAGTGAATTCCAAAATTTTATAAAAAAAGGTTCTTGTGTGTTGTCGTTCTGTTATCGCTAATGTTCAGCATCTTCAATGTATTCGTGATGTAAAAAGTCTTACACAGAAAAACTAATTGCAAACTTTGAAACGAAAGGTCTCCCATAGTGAACTCCTCTCCCTATGCCTATATGTGTCTGGTGCCGGCTCTTACGCTGAGCAAGGTTCCAGAAAGGGGAAAATGAAAACGTAGTTCTAAGGGATTCCGATCTTCTCTCTCCCCCTCTCCTCTTTTCCTTCTCTCTCTCTCCTCTCTCCTCTCTCTCTCTCTCTCTCTCTCTTCTCCTCACCCCGCCGTGTCCAAAATAGAGCATGAACCCGAGAATAATCGAGAGGGAGAAAACTGTTTTGTAGGGGATTTCCATTTTCCGAAAGAGTCTGCTCCAGCTCCCTCTCTCTCCCCTCTCTCTCCCTCTCTCTCTCTCATCCTCCCCTCTCCCTCACTCTCTCTCTCTCCCCTCTCCTCTCCTCCCCTCTCTCCATCTGCTGCTCGGTGTCTCTAGAATCCCCGCCGTTCGTCATTTGTACGTAGCGTGGGGTAGCTGGCTTGCCCCCACCCCCCCCCCCCCCCCCCCTCCCTTCCCTTTCCCTCTCCTTACCCCCCCCCCCCCCCCCCCTCTCTCTCTCTTTGCCCTTCACCATCCCTCTCTCCTCTCTCTTCTCTCCCCTTTCCTCTCACCCCCTACCCCCACTAACCCCCAACCCCCCCCCCCCCCCCCCCCCCCCAACTGGGCCTAGGAAGGAGAGAGAGAGAAAGTCTTTCCCTTTTATGGCCCCCCCTGGCCCTCGTTTGGGCCAAATTCCCAGAAACTTCCCCGAGTGGGGTCGGAATAAAACCGGCCCCCCATCGCTGGCTCTCTCTTTACTCGTCGCTCCCCCTCAAGGGAGCTCTCTGCCCAGCTAAACCAATCACTCACGGGCCCGTGAAACATCTCTTGGGTTTTATTACTCTTCTTTTTGCTTGTTAGCAAGGCCCGTCACTCTTTAAACAAACATGGGGCGACGACGAGGTTGCTGCCCTGTTTGGACAATGGTCCGGCATGTGCAAGGCCCGGATTCGCGGTGACGATGCCCCAGAGCTGTCTTCCCCCCCATCGTGGGCCGCCCTCGCCACCAGGTCAGTGTCTTCTTCTTCTTCTTCTTTTATGACGGGGTAATTTGGGAAAACCTGGCAAATACGTATTATTGTAGTGACGATGATGAAAACCCAAATTTGGGTGACCCCGT